>JAEMPF020031663.1:0-10826 GCA_022496165.2 Catalaphyllia jardinei | reverse complement strand
CACTCCTCAGAATTTTATAACTGAATTCAAAAGGCCCATAATATTGGATAGCAATTCTCAATATATAGTTGGTTTGAACCGAATCATTAACATGTCATTCACATGGTTCAATGTAAATTCATCATACAACAATCAGCTAATAAAGTACAGCTCTGATAATGGCTCAAACTTTACCAACATCACTTTCCCAGAAGGAGTCTGGAACTATACTGACTTTAATACATACATTAAGGAAATAACAAAGATTGTCAAAGATGCTAACGATAATGAGTATCCCATCACTCTCGAATTCGATAATACAACATTCAGGGTTACAGTCACATTAGCCAAGAGTTATCAACTTGATTTAACTGCAAGCAATTTCAATGACTTGATTGGGTTTGATAAAGAAATATTGAGGAGTGAACAGAATATAGGACCAAAAGTGCCTAATCTCAGCCAGGACACAGACATTCTTAATATCCACTGCGACCTCATCAATGATTCACTTTTAGACGGTCAAGATTCAGACATCATTTATTCCTTCTCAACCAGTGTGCTTCAACCTAGTTACTCTTTTACAATTGAACCAAGAAGAGTTACATTTAATCCCATCAACAAGAATACTATAAACAGTATCAGGATATACATTACAGATGGGAAAAGGAGATTAATTAACCTGAATGGAGCCGATACATCTTTTTCATTAATTCTAAAAAGGATAGAATAATATAACATAATATTATAATGAAACCATTTGAATTCACTAGGGTTTATCATCCAAAACTTGGTATTTTTGTGGATAAACATGTAGGATCAGGAATTATCGTTGATAATATTTTCAAACCAATGAAGAGTGCCGCGTCATCTGTTGTAAAAAAGTTCGCCAAGAAATCAGGTGAGAAAGCATTAAAATCAGTAGGTGAAAGGGTGGGTAAAAAGACATCTGAGAAGTCAGGAGACTTGATAATGAAAAAGCTTAGGAATATGAGAATTGATGATGTAGGAAAAATAGTTCCATCACAGCGAGAAGAAAGTACAGATATGATTATTGATAGACTAATATCAGGATCAGGAAGAAGGAGGAAAAATTATATAATATATTAATATAATGGCTTTCAGAACAAGTGAATATTTGCAAAGATATGAGTTGGTTCGATTTCAGTTGAATGATGTTATTAACATCCCAGCTAATGGTCAACGCCAACAAAAAAATGGGTATAAGTTCACAATCAATGACAGGTCTGCGTTCTATGATTGGTATAATGCTTATTTTGAGGTGCAGTTTCAGTTACAGGTATTGGCTGATGGTACAGGTCTTCCAAATGCAACCCGGGCAACAGTTATTAATGGAGCTGGTAAGATTGTATACGAAACTGATAATCTTCATAAAGTAACTTTTGTTAAGAACCTCTTGGAATACAGTGATGATTTCAGCAGATCAGTGACTAAAGATAGTTTTTGGTATCTGGATGTAGCAAATTTGGCTGATATGACTGCTGCTGGAAATATAGGATTTGAGGCTAGACGAAATTTAACGAAAAGAGTTGGTGAAGGTGGTGGAGCTGAGGATGCTTCCCAAGATGTTAATGTAATTATACCTCTTAATCGATACGGTTTCTTTGAAGAGTTACATGATAAAATGTTGGTCCCAATGCAACTTCAGTTCGATATACAGTTACAGAATGACGAAGAATTAATATATAAGGCAGCCGCAGCAGCTGCTAGTCGAGTGGTTGTTAATAGATGCTTACTTTGGGTTCCGAGACTAGTACCAAAGGACACTTTATACGATAAGTTTATTGCATCCTTTTTGTCAAAAGGTTGTTGGACGTATAAAAGAGAATTGTATTCAGCTTCCAATCCAACACAGAGCAGTGGATTCTTCCAGATATCACCAAGTATTGACAATGTTGTTTCCGTCTTTGTTTACCTCCAACGAAATAAAACAAACAATGAAGATACAAATCCTTACCACTTTGATACTTTCAAACTGAATGCGGCTAATAATAATAGCAGTCTCTCGTCATGTAGATTGGAATATGGAAATGGAGTATTCTATCCAGAAACTGAATATGATACAGAATCCAAAGTAAGGATCTTCAACGATGTGATGTCATATGGAATGAGAAAGAATAATTACAATAGTGGTACCCAACTCAATATGTCTAATTACAACTCTCTCTATTCTATCATATATTTTGATTTGTCTTATCAAACAGAAAAAGTAACTAGAGACCCGAAGCAATTGATATTCAGGTATAAACTAAGCGCAAATAGTGCTGCAAATTTCCGTGTCCACGCCGTCGTCTTATATGATGAGACTATCATCGTCGACAAGGTGGGAAATGAATTGGTTATAGTATAAAAGAAAAAATGAGACATTCTTAATTCAGATATGTTTTGTAATAGAAAATTATATAACATATATTATATACAAGAAATGACACAGCTTTTTGCAATAAATGTTAAACTATCAAAAAATCAGAAGAAGAATATTGGTGATGCTTATAGTAAAAGAGAAACAGTCGTCATAAGGCTAACTAATGACTCTCTTAATGGAAATGACACTCTACATGTCCCAGCTACAGTGAAGAAGAGATTGGAGAAGAATCGGAAATTGAATAAAGGTATAGACATCAAACTTTCCAAGACTAATATCAGAAAGCAAGTTGGTGGCAGTTTGTTGACTTCAGCTCTAGCTCTTGCGCGTGCATTTGGACCAACAATTGCGAAAACAATGGGATTAGCAGCTTTAGCAGGTGCCTCTAGTGCAGGAGCACAACAAATTGTTAAAAAGATATCTGGAAAAGGAGTACAGAAAGGTGGTTTCTTCATTCCACAAAACAAAATTGATAAGCTTATTGCAAACAAACACCTACTAACTGCAAAACAGAAGAAAGATATATTAGGCGCTCTTCAATCAGGTTCAGGTGTTCATATACGACCAACAAAAAGCAATCAGGCGGTTTCCTTGGTACTCTACTTGCCAGTATTGGGATTCCAATGGTTTTAAAAGCTTTGACTGGAAGAGGTGCTCCCAAAGTTGGAGCACCACCAAAAGGTGGAAAAGGAGCTCCGAGAATGGGTGTATATAGGCCGCCACCGTTTTTTGGGTCATGGGATAATACAATCGGTTACGAAACCAAAAAATCAGAGGGTTCATATTGTGGAATTGGAAAGACACCAAAAAATAGGACTAAAGGAACAATGGATCAATGTTTAAATAAAGGTCAAATCAGATATTATGGAATTGAAAGTGTCCCTCAACCAATATTAAAAGCATTCTTAGATGCAAAACTCACAAACAAACAAAAACGCCATCTTGAGGCCCTTGTAGGATTTAAAAGAAAAAAGAAAGAAAAAAAAGAACAACAAAAAAAGGAAGGAGAAGGTCTCCTTCTAGGTCCATACAGCCCGTTCAACAACATTCCACTCGTGGGGGCAATATTGTAAAACCAAAATTTCATAAACTTATACCATTAAGCAATCATGATCTACTAAAATTGTGCAGATATCTCAACATCCCAATCAATGATGTTTTATCAAGAGATGGTAATGTTCCACATAATCACAACCAAGCATTATTTATTTACAATCTTGAACCATCATATATGTGTGGAAGCCATTGGGTAGCTAGATGGTGTGATAAATTATTTTGATAGTTTTGGTATGCCTCCTTTTCAAGAAATGGTAAATCATGCGAAAAGAAAGAATTTAACTCTGCTTCATCAAAATAATCAGATTCAGAATACAAAAACAACCACATGTGGATACTTTTGTTTATACTTTTTGAATGAAATGAATAAGGGGAAGTCGTATCATGATTTATTAAAAGTGTTCAATATACATGATACAATGGATAATGAGATATTTATTATGAAGTATTTCCAAAATATCTGAATTAAAAATGAGAACATTGAAGGAATTAAGACAAACTGGGGCAGCAGCATTTGGAGTATTTTTTTTAATAATATTAGTCATAATATCAGCTATATAAAAACAATATAAAATATATATATAAATGGTGAAATCATATTGTGTTAAACAGAAAAAGCAAACTGAATGCGTTCCAGGCAGTGAACGATATGTTAAAGCTAAAAATGGGCGTATGATGTTGAAATGCACTTGTGCTGAATGTGGGATAACAAAGACTAAATTTGTTAAAAACCAAAAAAACTAATTAAGCCCTCACAAGATGGGGGCTTACTAGGAGAACAACTGCTTAAAAGTGGTGTTAAAGGTTTATTCAATCTTGGACGAGTTGGTGCTGCAAAGGCTGTTAAATCAGATATAGTCAAACAAAAAATAAAAGAGACGGCTAACCAATATCTTGATCAAGCTTTGGACAGTTTCACATCAGATTTATCAAAAAAATTGGATCCAACACATAGTGGTAAAAGATTACCAATACCATTTCCATTTGTAGATTGGAAGAAAGCTTGGAATGTTCTCACTGCACCTGGATTGTTTAAAGGACCTGAAGTGAGTGCAAAAGAGGGTAGAGCTTTGGTTGCTGAATACAAGAGACAATACAAAGCTTACAAAGATGCTGGAGGTAGCAGATCATACAACTCATGGATTAAATGGAAAGGTTATGGTAGAGGGTTAGACATCCATAATGCTATTCTCAAGGTTGCACCAAAAAAGGGCTTTGTGATGCCTGGACATAAGTATACAGGACCTGGAAACCCTCTTGAAGAGCAACTGAGGTATGATCCAAATACTGGTCAGATACTTGAGATATATCAACAACCAACAGGTAGAACAGATGCAGTCAGTATGCAGCATGATGTTGATTACTCAGTTTGCGGTAATAAACCAAAAAGTGATCAAGTGAAGTGTAAGAATGAAGCTGATCGTAAGATGGTTAAAGCTCTTGATGCAATTCCTTGGAAAGATCGACAATGGGGACATACTATTGTTAGAAATGCTATAGCAGCTAAGTCAAAATTAGGCATGGGTGTGAAGTCAAAAAACGGGAAAAGCCGCCGAGTGAAATTCCGTTTTATATGGTGTATGTAACTCATCAGCTAATTTTTCTTGCCAGTTTTCTTCACTCGACGGCGTGTAATCACAAATCATATCGATGAAATATGGGCAAGTGATCTAGTTGAAATGCAGCAGTTCAGTAAATGGAACAAAGGTTACAGATATCTTCTTATGGTTATTGATGTATTCAGCAAATATGGTTGGATCGTTCCATTGAAAGATAAGAAAGGTGAATCTGTCACTGAAGCATTCAAAATAATATTCAAGGAAGGTAGAAAACCACAATATCTATGGGTTGATAAGGGAAAAGAGTTCTATAACAAACATTTGAAAGACCTATTAGAGAAAAATGGGATACAAATGTACTCAACTGAGAATGAAGAGAAGTCATCAGTAGTTGAAAGATGGAATAGGACAATTAAATCTAAAATGTGGAAGCAGTTCACAGTACAATGTATCTAGACATGTTACCTAAACTAGTAAAAAAATACAACAACACAAAACATTCAAGCATAAAAATAACACCAGTTGAAGCTTCAAAGAAAAAGAATGAGGGTATAGTTTACTTCAATTTATACGGTGATATGGAAACATCAAAACAGAAACCAAAATTTAAAATAGGTGATAAGGTCCGAATATCTAAGTATAAACGGAATGTGTTTGATAAGGGTTATACACCAAACTGGACAGAAGAAGTGTTCATAGTTGATAATATCCAATACACTAATCCAATAACATACAAAATAAAAGATCTCAATGATGAATACATACAAGGGAGTTTTTATGAACCTGAATTATTAAAAGCCAAACAGGATGTATTCCGAATTGATAAAGTCATTCGCAGAGATTATAACAAAAAACAAGCTCTGGTGAAGTGGAAGGGGTATAGTGATGATTTTAATAGCTGGATTCCAATGAAGGATTTAGGAAATATATGAAAATGATCTAATCTTATACTGATAAGATGATATAGTATGATTATCATATTATATCATGAATTGCAGTTATCAATACTGATTTTTGCTATTAATGATAGCCAAAAATATTATTATTTTCGTCTATTACACTTTTTGATGTGCTTATACTTAGTGTTATTTTTGATGACTTTACTAAAAAATAGGACATTTGTATTCTTTATTCCACCATTGCAATCGGTGTTTCTTTTTATCCTCGTCTGATACTTTTCGCGGTCTGATATTAGCTGATATTTTGTAATCACCTGGTAAGTCCTCTTGTTTGATATATTCAAATGTATAAGAATGACCATCCTTCTTTTATTTACCTGATTTACAATTGTTGACACCTTCACAAGCCATTTTGACGATACCAGCATTTATTTGAAGATGTTGGTGGATGGCGTACATGCTGTTGAAATATGACACTTCGTTGGTGCTCTTATTTATTGCTTTCACACATTTTTTATTTTTATGGTTTTGTGAAACAAAAGTATAATCCCGATCCTTTGCTGACTTTTTGCAATTCTTTTGTTGTGTTATAAGTTGGAGATTAGATAATCGATTGTCTTCCTTATTATTATTGATGTGGTCGATAACTTTCCCATCTGGAATTAAACCATTATAGCATTCATATATGAATTGATGAATGTGATAAGTCTTGAATCCAGATTGACCATGTTTTCTCACGCGGCAAAGCATATAACCATTATTTTTCTTGTTCCCCTTATGAGGCACTTGTTTGATTATATTAATAATATTTCCATCTTCAGATCCAGCATACATATTATAAACTGGATGAGCAGTGTAAACACAATCGTTAACTATAATTTTTGTCATTATAATATAAATTATAACCAAACCTTTATATAATTTTCAAAAAAATCTTGAATTCGAAAGTGACTTAAAGACTTGGCACATTAGAAAATTATAGAAAAAATGCAACGAAAAATTATCTCAACATAAAGTATGAACAACAGCGATCTCTCAAAACTAATCAAATCTCAACTGATTAATTTAATATTGAAGCAGAATGAGAAAATAAAACAATTGTTTCAGCAAAATATGAAACAACAGGTTGAAACACAAGACATACCAACACCTTTACCAAGGAAAAATGTAAAACAGATGGTACAAAAATATGAAAACAATATTATTGATCCACCATCAGAATTTAGGGATAAGCCAGTACCTTTACCAAGGAAAAATGTAAAACAGATGGTACAAGAATATGAAGACAACATAATTCAACCACCATTAGAATTTAGGGATGATTACAAACCAATTCCAAAACCAAGGACCAAGAAACCAGTCCCAACCCCTAGAAACAAAATTGGGGAAACTGCTAGAGCTCTAAAGGGTTACACAAAATCCTATGAAATCAGCATCAGAAATAATAAAGATCCTCTTAATCAACTGCAAAACACAAGAAAAGCAGTTGAATATCATATTGTTAAGATGCTAACATCTATGAAAAGTCTAAAATTTGTTGAAACGCTTAAAGTGACATTCAAAAAATCAACAAATGATAAAATAATATACAAAACCGCTCATTTCAATAGCAAACCTATTACCATCATTAATAACACAGAAGACCCTGAAGCATTACAATTATCAAAACAACAAATCTTGAATATGATAGCTCAATGGATTTCTGAAGGTTCGGGTTGGACCATTGAATCTGTTGACAATCATTATATCAATATTGTACAGTATAAGCCAATGAAAGGCTCATCATATATCGAACTACCCTCAGAACTTAAAAATAGTGCAAAGGGATTGATTAATATGAAAAATGAGGATAATGAATGTTTCCGATGGTGCCACATCAGATATTTAAATCCTCAAGATAGAAACCCACAGAGAATCAAAAAATCGGATAAACAATAGGTTAAAATTTTAGACTACTCTGGAATTGAATTCCCAGTAACAACAAAGCAGTATAATAAAATTGAAAAGCAAAATGAGATTAATGTTAATGTATTTGGATTTGAAAACAAACAGCCATATCCCATTTTTGTGTCAAAAGAAAAATATGACAGATATATGAATTTATTATTGATAACTGAAAATAAAAATAAACATTATGTTTTAATTGAAGACTTTGACAGGTTTATGTATAACCAAACAAAGCATAAAGAAAGGAAGCACTTCTGCATGTATTGCCTTCAGTGTTTCAGCTCTGAAATAGTCTTGAACAATCATAGAGATAATTGTATTCAAATTAATGGAGTACAAGCAGTGAAAATGCCTGATCCTGATAACAATATCCTAAAATATAATAATCATAATAAACAACAGCCTGTGCCATTTGTGATTTACGCTGACTTTGAAGCTATCACTGAAAAGATATCTGGTTGCCAACCCAATGACAACAAATCATTTGCAGAGGTATACCAGAAGCACACAGATTGTGGCTACGGTTATAAGGTTGTCTGTTGTTATAATGATAAATATAGCAAAACTGTTAAAACGTATAGAGGTGAAAAGGCAGTTTTCAAATTCATGGAAGCTATGTTGGAAGAAGTCAAATATTGTAAGAGAGTGATGAAAAAAGAATTTAATAAACCATTGAAAATGACAAAAGAAGATGAAAAGCAATTTCAAAAAGCTGAAGAATGTCATATTTGTGATAAAAAATATACTGATAAAGATATTCAAGTTCGAGACCACTGTCATATCACTGGTAAATATAGAGGATCTGCTCATCAAGATTGTAATTTAAAACTCAGAGTAAAACCAGAAGAAGTAAAAATACCTGTTATATTCCATAATCTCCGTGGTTACGACTCTAATTTCATTATGCAAGAGATTGGAGCCATTGTTAAGAAATATGTTTATAAAACTAAGAAAGGTGAGGAGCAAGAGATCAATGCCATCCCTAATAATATGGAAAAGTATATGGCGTTCATGCTTGGTAATAGCTTAGTTTTCCTTGATAGTTTCCAATTCATGAGCTCCAGTCTAGAAAAATTAGTGAGCAATATGCCAAAGGAATCATTAAAATATACCTCTGAAGTATTTGAAGGTAAAAAAATAGATTTGATGACTAGAAAAGGAGTTTATCCTTATGACTATATGGATAGTTTTAATAAGTTTAAAGAACAACTACCATCAAAAGAAGAATTCTACAGTATTTTAAATAGTGAACATATATCTGATGAAGATTATAAACACGCACAAAATGTTTGGAATAAATTTAATTTGAAGAATATGGGTGAGTATCATGACTTATATTTGAAATCAGATATCCTATTATTAGCAGATGTATTTGAGAATTTCAGGAAAACATGTCTTGAATATTATAAGTTGGACCCATGCCAATATTTCACCTCTCCTGGTTTATCATGGGATGCCATGCTAAAGGTGACTAATATCAAATTAGAACTCATGACTGATATTGATATGTTTCAGTTTATTGAAAAAGGTTTACGAGGTGGTATCACTTATATTGCTAATCGTTATGGTAAAGCAAATAATAAATATATGAAAAAATACAATATGAAAGCGCCCTCAAAGTATATCATGTATCTTGATGCAAATAATTTATACGGTTGGGCTATGAGTCAGTATCTACCCACAGGAAGATTCAGATGGATGACACAAAAACAGATTGATGAATTGGATTTAGCTAAGTATAGAGAAGACAGTAAGAAAGGATTGATATTAGAAGTCGACTTAGAATACCCAAAAGAACTACATGACCTACACAATGACTACCCACTGGGACCAGAAAAGGTGAAAGTAACAAATGATATGCTATCTGATTACTGTAGAAAAATATCTGAGAAATATAATATATCAACTGGTTTGGTTCACAAGCTTATACCAACCTTAAGGAAAAAAGAAAAGTATGTTTTACATTATAGAAACCTTCAGTTATATATGGATCTTGGTTTGAAGGTTACCAAAGTACATCGAGTACTAAAGTTTAATCAATCCCCTTGGTTAAAACAGTATATCGATTTCAATACTGAGAAACGGAAAATTGCTAAAAATGCTTTTGAAAAGGATTTCTTCAAACTGATGAATAACAGTGTATTCGGTAAAACAATGGAGAATATCAGAAAGCGAGTAGATGTTAGATTAGTTACTGATGAAAAGAAATTATTAAAATTAACCAGTAAGCCAACCTATGTCAGTAGTAAGATCTTTAATAAGAATCTGGTGGCTGTACATAAAATAAAAGAAACCCTCACTCTGAACAGACCAGCATATGTGGGGATGTGTATCTTAGATTTGAGTAAGACTTTAATGTATGATTTCCATTACAATTATATTAAAGATAAATATGGAAGTAAAGCCAAGTTGCTATTTACAGATACAGATAGCTTAACATATGAGATTGAAGCTAAGGATGTGTATCAAGACTTAAAGAAGATAAGCATAAGTTCGATAATAGTGATTACTCTGAGAGCTCACCATTTTATAATAAAGATAATAAGAAAGTGATTGGTAAAATGAAAGATGAAGCAGCAGGAGTTCCAATCACTGAGTTTGTGGGCTTACGATCAAAAATGTATAGTTACATGAAAGATGATCAGAAAGGAGGAAAGACTGCCAAGGGAATTAAAAAGAATATCATCAAGAAAAACATCACATATGAAAACTATAAAGATACACTCTTGAATAATAAACAGATGTTTCACAAAATGAAAACAATTAGAAGTGAGAACCATAAGCTCGGTAGCTATGAAATAAACAAAGTATCACTCAGCTGTTTCGATGATAAAAGATACTTGCATGATGATGGAATAACAAGCTATGCATATGGTCATAAAAATATCAAAATAATTTCCATTTTGAATTTTCATATACATTCCAATTATAATTCCATTTTAAATTTTCATAATCTCAAAAGTTGGTTACAAAAGTTGGTTACAAAAGTTGGTTACAAAAGTT
>JAEMPF020031662.1:0-10832 GCA_022496165.2 Catalaphyllia jardinei | reverse complement strand
ATGAATCTGCGGTGAGTTCGTATTTGGTTCGTATCTATTTATTTCGTATTATTATACATTAAACTCTCTAACTCTTTTCTGATTGGCCGAAAGCGTACAGTGAAGTTTCGAAATCAGCGTTCGTGACGTCATAACTGCAGATTATACAGTTATCATGTCAAGGACACTCAAGGTCACGGGTTATCATGTCATGTATGACCGCAAGGCATGATTTCCAAGGGTAATCACGTCATCTTGGCACGATTCGTACTGCTTGTCGTCAGTGCAGAAGCAGAAACATGACTTCCAAATTTTTGTTTTCAATGTATAATAAAACAATTATTAGATTCAGTTTTTGTGATATCCAGAATAATCAAGGTCTCGGCAAGGGTTATCAGCCTCAGCCTTCGGCCTCCGCTGATAACCCTTACCTCGACCTTGATTATTCTGGATATCACAAAAACCTCATCCAATAATTGTTTATTAACGTACTAACACGATGATGTCCTATTTCTCTAAGATTCCAAGTTTGAGATCTCAAGAAATATTTTAGCCTAAATCTTTGACTTTAAACTTTTCTTGTGTTGCTATTCGCGTTTCTCAAGTTAGTGGTTTTTATGCTGAAGGGATAAACCCTTACACAATCATAAATAATTTGACCGCATTTGGAATTGTAATTGAGTATTTTAAATTCTGATAATGAATACTTTAAGCACTAAACACTAGTGACAGTTAATCTAACGTTATAAAATTGTTTTCTTCCACTATGATTTTAGAAATGGTAATGTTTCCATCTTTAATTTCAAGATAGCAAAATAAATAATAGTGTTGTGTTACTGTGTAACAGAGGTTTAATTTCGACTCTCACGTGAAATCGACGTTCCTGCAGATCGGAATCATTCAATTAAAAACACCGTCCATGCTTCTTTCGCACACCGTTTACAGTAGTTTTTCTTATATACCGATGGAATACCATTTGGGAACTTTCGGAGTTTGGTAAGGGTTAAAAGAATAGACATTATACTAAGAAATATAGTCACTTTTAACGCGCCGTAAGTGGCTATTTCAATGAGATTCGATCGACGTCTTAGCGCTCAATCGCAATAAAGAACGCATTCTTTTTTCATAAAAGACGCGTGTACATCAGTGATATGATCTCGTGGTAGTAAAACGCACACGATGCCATTTCACTAACCGATAGCTTTATGTGGATAATGGTAATAAAAGTACAAGATCCCCCAAAAAAACAAAAAGAAAGCGGCAATTCGCCTCATACTCGGCCATTTGTGCGAACATGTGCTCGACTATTAATCCGGGGTAGGGTGGATATCAGGGCTATTAGAGACCATTAGTAGTAAACCATTAGCAAATCATTATTACTAGAACAAGTAGTGCTAAAGAATCTTGAAATCTCAAACTAGGAAATTAGAGAAATAGGTTAGTAGGCATGAATAGAGAATACAAACTAAACTTGAAAAATACGAAGTAAATGATACGAACCAATTACAAACTCACTGCAGGTTTATCACAAGTATTTTTTATTGTGACCTGTGACCTGTAACCTGTGACCTGTACTTTAGCCCCGCCGAATATTTGTTGATCCTAACAAAACAATAGCAGCTCCATATAGCCAAGGTAACGTGTTAGTTTTGGACAGAATGCAGGATAACAATGTGTTGCAATGAGTTTGTGCTCTTTGATTTACAATAACAAACAGTGGATCAGCTCTGCAAATGATCTTTTTCAAATTATGAATATTGGAACTCAGTGTTATTCAAGTTTGTCCCGATTAGCCAGACATGCATTTTTAATGCAGTCGGAATTACCAACAGCATTAAATGTGTTTGATACTGATTATCAGCTGGAATACAGTGAAAGCTACTCTGATACTGTACGCCAAGATGCTGCTATACAGGGATATCAGTACTGCACCTCTTTACAAAGAGCCTTTGAGTTGCTTAGATCTAAAAACTACACAAATTTCATATTAACAGTGAGGTGTGGTGCTGTTGCAATCTATTGTAATGGTAATATGGGGTTCAAAATATTTGATTCTCATGCTAGAGATTTGTATGGTAGAGGGCAGCCTCAAGGTACATGTGTTCTCCTTGAAGTACCGCCCCTTGATAGTTTAACTCCATTATTTTCAAAGTATACATAACAATGATATATTTGAAGTGAGAGGAGTACAAATTGAGAATATTCAAAATAGGATGGTCTCTCAATACAGTGTGAATGAAAGCACAAATTTCAATCTAAGTTGTGCTGTAACTCTGTACTCTCTTTGCTACTCTGTAATTAAACCATGCAATTACTGGAATTACAACTCATCCTTACCCACCATTGTCAACAATGGCAAAAACATGTTTCGTAAATCAAGTTTAGAACACAACCAACTATTACCAGCTAATATTCCAAGAACTATAGAGGTTTTTGGAACTGAAGTAAATTTAGAAAATTTGTTTGAGACTGAAGGAGTATTAACTGATTCATTTCAAAGCAAGTTAATCCTTGTGGATGATATAATGCACAGGGTCTTTGATATCATTTCCTCATATTGCATCAGTTAAATCTTTAAACCCACAAAAGATCAAAATATATGTATTCCCTCCTGCTCTATAATGAAAGAGACACATCCCCCATTCAATACACTAAAAACATAAATGGAACAGCTTCACTTGTTGATGCCATTAGAACAATACAAGCAAAATATAAAAGTCCAGGGCATTACAGAATACAGTTTGCTTCATGTTCATGTAAAGTAACTGACAGAAATAAAGGGAAAAATTGATGAAGAATCATAGAAATAAAAAATACTATGAAGCAATGGAGCCACCAAAGAAGAATATATTTTTGGAGAAAAAAAAAGTTAATTGTACAAAATAGGCCATAATATATTACAAGGGATCATCAAAAACATCCTCAACCCAAAATATTCATAGTTCAAATGCTAATAACCTTGACCAATGACTTTTACAATTCTTTTCCTGATAAGAAATAACAGCATTTAGTTTTCAAAGTTAAAAAGTGTAATCTCCCTGACACTTTACCTGTTAATGATTACCAGCAACCTCAACCTAGAATCATCTGTTAACCCGCTACAACTCTCGAAACCAGCAAAAATACTTACTCAAGTAGAAACTCAAAAAAAATTACTAATGAAATAAATGGTTGCTAGTAAAATGTTTGAAACAATAGCCCATAATATATGGGGGCATTATCTCCCCCTAACGCAGCCCAGGAACATGTCTTCAGCCTACAGCCCTTCAACTTGTATACATAAGTAATAACCCTGTATTTTCAACATACCGATACAGAAACAGTTACAAGATAAACCATCATTACAAAAAAAATCTTGCGAAACTACGTGCAACAAAACCAGCGTTTCTCCCCAACATAAAGCCCGAGTGAACGCAAATATGCGTCTAGTTGTTAATAATTCTGCGTGTTGTAAATTTCTCCCGCTTCTCTTTACAATAATTTCGTGGAGCTAGACAAGACGCAGGGAGCAAATTGACTCGAGGCTGCATATATCAAATTTACAAAAAAAAATACCCTCGTCTCAAAACTGTTCTAGCCCGCACTTCCTAACCGTTGGTTATTTCTAGTCTTAACTGTAATTTGTCGCTTAATATATATGACTGGATTTATGAAAACGGTGCTAACAACTTATGGGCATGTTTTTGGAAAATCGGTGAGATATTGTACATAAATATGACCATGTCGTACTGAAAGTGCTATCTACGTGCTGTACTCTTAACAGAGGCCATGCCATGCCTATACAAGCCGTTGAAGCCGCTTCTAATCAGTCGACCGAGTAAAAAACAGCTAAATCAGAGCTCAAAAATTGATTTTTTGATTCGCGGCACTAATTTACATATGCTTAACCTCTCGTATTTCAGCTAAATGGCCTAGCTATGTCTTAAGTGAGGGTTAAATTATCCATTCATGGCAACAAGAGCATTGTACGCGGTGGAATCGGTTATTTACTTCTATATTTCAGCGCAAAAGTAGTCCTTACGTGACATGAATTATCTGTCTGGATTCGCAAAAACATAGCCGCAGAGTTTGACTTGTCACTATTCATAATATCGGTACTATTCTGTCCTAGAACTAGCTTTCCACAAGGCATATCGTAGCTCAAATGAAAGCAAATAACTCTCGAGGCCAGGAGGAGTGAATTTACCCACTTTTCGTGGAATCATTGAATCGTACAATTTAATTAAGAGTGTTTTTAACATGAAATTGGAGTCGAAATCAACACAAACATACAGATTTCAAATCCGCAGCGGAGAGCTTAACTGTATCTTTCTAAGGGCATTCTTCGTCCTAAATGGACTGAACAAGAGCTTCCTACGTCCAGAATCGATCGAACTTCAAACAATTATGAGTAAGCGACAACATTCAACATTTTCTGTCGACACGTTAATTATCGACCAACAACCACGAACAGAAATTTCTTCCGCGCTAGCGAATGACTGACAGAACGCCTAAAATTGATAAAATAAAACAAGGAAATTCTACTCACGATTCGCGTTCGACGGCTCAATCTCCTTCACTCTCTGTTCGTTGTCTCTCCATTGTTTACCTCGCAAATAGCAATGTCCCGGATGTAATTGAATTTTATCGAGCGGGAAAGTACTGCATCCAGAAATCAACAGATTTTTTTTTAAGTCTTTAGCCCGATCAAAATTCTGACCAAATAACGCCAACAGCAGCTAGAAATGTCTAGTCCGTTGCACGTCTAAGCCCTAAATTGATGTGGCTAAAGCTCTTTGCTGTCTAAAGCAAGCACAAACATTATCGTCACAGAACGAATGGCCTGCTACTACGTGGCTAATTAAATGTTGAGCCGCGTAGTCACTTGACTACACATTTCAGGATCCCCTCGTGTACGATAATAGACGACGCTTGCTAGCAAACCGTTAGACTTGCACCTTCATTGGTCTTAATGATGTCCTCAGGCACACCTCCTTTTGACAGCAGTTATAGAACGGCTAATGTTCAAGAGTCACCGCGCGAACTGAAATTCAGACGAGAGTAGCCTGGGCTAAGGTTAACATCAATTGAAAAAGGGTGGAGGGGGGGGGGTGGCGATAATGAAACAAATAAATGAAACATGCAGTAAGAAGGTCTCTACATTTCATGCTAAGTAACACATTGAAGCTACTGTGTTAGCGATATCAGAGATAAATACACAAAAATACCATATTCACTCCAGATCTTTGACACCGTTTTCATAAATCCAGACATATATCCAATACTTCTGTCTTGTAGGAATCATACTGTGTCAAAATTTAAGAAGTGATTGTAATATGATTAGTAGAAATCTAATGTAAGAATAGGTAGACAAGGTTTGTACGTGATGTAACTTTTATGATATTTATGCGCATTGGTAGTATTAAATATAAAATAGTCTCGCTGATTAAGTATTGTGTAAGTAAAAAAAAAAGAAAACACTATGTAATTAATTAAGATATATATTGTGTCTGCTATTGGTAATTTGATCGTTTAATTAACTAATTAATAAATAAATTAATTAATTAATTAATGTAAGTCAGTAATGTCAACATTGTAAGTATTTCTCGCTTTACTGCAGTCATTAACCGGAACGCCTAAGGCCACACCAGGTCTCAATTATAGCTTCAGCAGTTCAAGTTAGCGTTACTTCCAAAGCCTGTCCAATTGTCATGGTAACTTCATCTGACAAAACCTTTTCAAGAAAGCAAAACACATCTTAATTTTCTCAAAAATAGAAATAAAACTTTTGGCCAAACTATCGCATTTGCACAAGGCTGGTGGAAGGTGGTGAGAAGCTAAAATCACGGCGCGCGACAGAATAGGATCCTCTTGTCGTCGCGCTGAATCGCCCTTCAGGTTTGCTGCTCTCTTCGCGCACGTTACACTCTCACTCCCCACGCTTATCTCACGCTCCACAGCTTGAGTGATGTATGATATATTCCTCGTGTCGTGATAGCTCACCATAATCTGCAAAAAGGTATTATTCATCAGTTGGGTGTTTTGGTTGTATGGGACAATATGCTAGCAATAAACCTCACAAGATCACTTTTGCCGCCATCACTGACATTAAATCAAGCGCGACAAAATGAATGTTCAATCTTAAGTCATATGGTGGTCGGTCTTTTGCGTTGGCTTCTGCAGTAGTTTAGAATGACCTTGCATAGTCAATAAGAGATTTTACGATAACTGCAGAAATTCTAGCGCGTTTGTTGGCTAAACCGCCCACTGACTTATCTGTTGCAGTCTGTGTCGAACTACCAGTAACAATATCGCTATTTTTAACCCAAAGCTTTCCTGCGGCAGCCAAAGCAGAAACATATTCACAATGTAGTACAAAAAACATTTTGGTTTTTTCTTGAGATTATTGGGTTCGGTGTGTGTTTTGAATATTCGAGATTGTCACGAACCTATTCGTGTAAGGAAGGAATTGATTGTTTAGTTCGCAAGTATTTGAAATTTAGCCTTAGACTTACAGAGGTAAAACAAGCGATAAAAAAATAAGACATAAACAGCAGTGATAGACATATATTGAACTTACACGTTTTGATTATGACTTGACGTTTTTTCAAGAAGCTAGAGTTGCCCTCGGCTCTGGCCTCGGGCATCTCTTACGCTTCTTTCGTGTTCTCCAAACTTTCCGCGTGCTCCATAACTCGATAGTGCACGCTAAAGCATGTACCAATTGTTAAACGTAGAGATTTGGCGCTATTTGTAAACTGAGCCGGCTATTTTTGTAACATTGTACCGCCTGTACAAAGCTAAAAAGGGTCCCCCCTTTTGCTCCTTAAAGACTTAGATAAGTCAATCAGAAACAATTATGGAGAAAAAAAGTTTTGGAAAAAATTAACTCCATAGTAGCCTTCTATGCAGACCCTCTTTGGGCTCGTCAAGTAATCTATTGTTTCCTTTTGTAATTTGTTTAATCCTATTTTGCCGCAGACACGTTACAATACTTAAAGAACTTGATTTACTAATTACAATTTGCAACTTATCTGCAACTTACCAAAAGGAGAAAAAAGAGTTACAATTTACAAAAAAACTATTCGGAAGGAGTTACTTAAAGAACACGAGACAATACTTACTATAAACTACTCACAAGGACTTATTTACAATACACTGCTTTCAATCTACCATTAGCAATTCCTTTATTTCAAAAAAATCCTGCTTAACAGAATACTTAACATAATCATACAGATGTGCAGGTGTACTACGCACACGAAAAAAAACGAAAAGGTATCATGAAATTTCCAAACGGACGTAAAGACAGCAGAGTGACGATAACTCTCAATAGAGATACGACATTTTTTAATTTTCAAAACATGTTTCGACATTCTCATGTCATCTTCAGTTGCAAATGAGCTTTTAACGGTTGTACATTTAAATTTTATTTTGAGGTACGTTACAAAATTACGCGTCAAAACTTGCTTTACAATATGAATATGAAATACGAAATACAACCAGAGTACGTACTAATCCTAATTTGTAAAGGTTCATTTGCAGGCTGTAGTGCCTGTTACATTGGTGAACCCGATAGACACTTCGCCACTCGCATCCGTGAACATCTCGCCTCCGACAAACATTCTCACATCTTCAAGCTCCAGATAGGTTCTGAATATTGTCACTCCCTTTGTCAGGGTTTTAATATCCTCGACTCTGCTTCCACAAGTTTCCAATTGATAATTAAAGAAGCCATGCATATCCTTTGGGAGCAGCCGTCTTTAAATTTCCAAGTCAAATATCTTAATTTATCCCTTTCATACAAATTACTCTCTTTTCTTAGCTTAAATAGTTTGATTTTTTTTGTGTGTTTTTATTCTGTTTTCGCCTTCATCCTTAATTATTCATATTACATCTCACTTTGTTTCACTACTTATTGCTCAACTTCATTTTATCTCTCATTGTGCAACTGACGATGGATGATGTTTCTTCCGAAACATGTCTTGATTAACGAAATATGAAATTAAAAAACATCGTTGGTTCATCAAAGCGTTATCTTACTTCGTGCTGCTATAATAATAATAATAATAATAATAATATACACTGATGTTCTTACCAATGAAGCTTACCATAATAATACTACTACTAATAATAATGATGATGATGATGATGATGATGATGATGATTATAACACCTCCAAACATCCGATAAAAAACAAAATGGCTTTTTGTGGGTATTTTGTCACAAATAAAGTAACCCTTTGGTCCGCTAGTTATTCAGCTTGTGTGGTATATACTAAAACAATTATTTACCTCAGTGTCGATGAAAGTGGTGGATATTTACCTCCACTTCGGTGAATAATTGTTAGTAATAATAATGCAGTAGAAGCTAGGCAGAAAGTAACATAGCAGCAATCCACTTAAAGCATCCATTTTTTGTTCTTGATCATGATTGTTGATAGCTTTGAAAACAGGGTGCAAGCCATCGTCAATTTCCAAAAGTGCTGTTGTATAGCGACAGTAGTTAACTGCTCATCAGGCCCGATCTTGTCTCTGTTGCATGAATCGATTAGGAGTATTTCTACTTACACCTCGATGTTATTCTATCGCAGGGTGCCCATTTATTTATACACTTGATGGGAGAGACGGACTGTAAGAACAAAGTGTCTTGCCCAAGAACACAACATAATGTCCCCTGTCCAAGGCTCAAACTCGGACCGCTCGATTCGAAGACAAGCCCACCAATCATGAGCTGATACCTAATTCTATAAAACTTTTAACTTATTACCTTAGTATAAGGTTTTTAAGACGTTCAGTTCGTAGCCCCTAGTCAAATATGTGCAAAAGTAATTTGTTTTCTTGTAGATTTGCTTGTTCTCGGGGTCATTCATGCATACGAATGAGATGATTGACGCCCGCCAAAAATTGACTGAAGGTCGCGTGTAACTGATAACCGCTGTGTTACGAAAAATAATTGCTCGGACCAGTCCTTTCGTCGTTCTGGGGAGCTTCCCGCACCTGGAACAGCGGTCATTGCATGAGCGGTTTCGCATTCTGCAGGTGCCGCCACGAGTGTTCCGTCTGCCACGGGCCTCACCGCTCCATCACGTGCTTCACCCACTCCCGCCATCGTCGCTCCTTCTCCCGCTCGTGCAAACCCCCTCAAGGGCGGACCCGCTGACCGGCCGTCGTCGCTAGCTCGTCCTGTCTCCACCACATCCTTGTTCTGGGCCTTCTTCAACTCTTCTGTGCCCGTCCTTGCCTTCCCTGGCCCTAACTCCCCGTTCCTCTCCCACCAGACCTCCTGCGTGGCCACCGCTACCCCCTCCAGCAGCAGTCTCGCCAATCAAGTTCTTAGTGCTCCCCTCCGAAGTACACCTACACCCTTCTCCTACCTCCCATGATTATCTCCTCTCTGGTCTTGAGCAAGGCTTTTCCGTTGGTTTCCAGTTCTCCCGAGTGCCTTGTCTCCAAGCTATGACCTCAAACATGCAGTCCACGCTCCTGAACCGTGACGTCGTCGAGCAGTATCTTGCCAAGAAAATTTTGCTCGAGAGAGTCGCCGAGCCCCTTCACCTCCTGCCCCGCTCGCCAACCCGCTAAACTCTAACCGTTTCGGCAGCATTCCAAAGCGTGACCGTCCGGGTAGTGTCAATGACGGCATCGACGGCAACGGCTTCCCTCTATTCTACTCCCGCGTGAACGACGCCATCGATTTCATAATGCAGGAAGGCTGTGGAACGCTGCTCGCCAAAGTCGACATCTGCGACGCCTATCGCCTGATCCCCATCCACTCTCACGATCGTCAGCTCCTCGGAATGTCCTGGGACAACCAGCTGTACGTCGACCTGGCTCTTCCCTTCGGCTTACATTCATCTCACTTTTATATATAATCAGTTGGCCGAAGCTTGGCCTTGGAACCTCTACTACAGACACGGCCTTCACTATCTCTTACACTACCTGGATGATTATTTAACAGCCATTGCTCCCAACTGCAGGGAATGCCACAACAACCTTAGCTCCATCCGATACTCCGCTTCAAACCTGGAGATCCCGCTGGCCCTGGAGAAAATTGAAGGCCCCAGTACAGTTCTTTCTTTCTTGGGCATCGAGCTGGATACTCGCCTTTTCGTCGCCCTCCTTCTGCCAGAGAAACTCTTCACTCTGCAAAGTCTCCTCCAGTCCTGGTCCCACAAACACGTATGTCGCCGTCAGGAACTTGAGTACCTCCTTGGCAACCTCCATCATGCAGTGAAAGTGGTCTACTCTTACTCTGGTGGTCATATTTTTTTCCGAGTTTGGAATGGTACCAGCTATCTCATTTCTCCTCACTGGTCTCATCTGTCGTAGCTCGGGTTTGGCGCCTACCTCGGCGGATTTTGCTTTGTCGGTCGCTGGCTTCCCGAGCAACGTTGTCGGCGACTATCGCCTTTAAGGAACTCTATCCCATCGTGGAAGCTGCCCATGTCTGGGGCCATCAGTGGCACGGTCTCCGAGTCCAGTTCCTTTGTGACAACCGCAGTGTTACAGACGCCATCTCCAAACGTTTCTGCTCCGATGGAGCTCTCGGGGGTCTTCTGCGCAGCTTGTTTCTGGCGGGCGATCGTCATTCATTTTGGGTATACGCCACTCACGTTTCCGGGCGACTCAATTCCATCGCTGATGCCCTCTCTCGTTCTCAGGTGCAGCGGTCCCGTACGCTGGCAAGTCTGGCAAGTCTGAACTCGCTGTCTTCCAACAGCGAGTGACCCATTTCCTTCACGTCAACCTGGCCCCGTCCACACGCCAGTCTTATTTGTCGGGACAACGCCGTTTTACAGAGTTCTGCATCGCTCACAGCTTTCTCCATCCCTCTGGCTGCCCCTTTCCAGTCTCTGAGTCTACGCTGGAGATGTT
>JAEMPF020031659.1:0-10841 GCA_022496165.2 Catalaphyllia jardinei | reverse complement strand
CATTTCCATTCATGCCATCCGTAGCAACAGGCGACAGGAAACAGTTTCAGTAACTTCAAATAGTCTTTAATAACGTAACCAGATCATTAGTTTTGAAATTCAATTGATACGAGGACACCTCCTAAGTTTTTATAAAGTTGCCAAATAGCGCGACAATGCCCCTTTAAAGAAGTTTTGATCTGCAACATACCCGGTATTTTGTGAATGCCAATTCAGCAGAACTGGCGCCAGAACTATAGAGCTCGCTAGAGCTGTCGCGTTTCGTTTTTGTTACAGAAGCTAACATACTTTTAGCTACTTTTCGTTCAAGTTTCATTGCCCATTTCAGTTGCCAATGTTATGATGAAACAGTAATTAGGTCATAATTTAGCGCTTTTAATTTTGGTTAAGATGTTCTTTTCTGTGTGCGTTATATTTTATAAACAAGTCAAGACCACGTTAGCTCACTTTGCACTCCGGAAATCAGGAAATAATCCAGACCTCTATACCAACGTGTAGCATCAATTTTATGTCCTATTATCAAATAAAAGAAAATCTAAATGTAAATTCCCAACCGTAATAATTTTCAAAATCGACTCCAGGTTCTGCAAGGATCTGGGTGCAACTTTTGAAAACTGCATTTCGCATACCTATAGCTACTTCTAAAAACCCTGCTTGGAAAGTCAAGATCAATTATTAGCTATTATTATACGTTTATAAGACCCACTTTTTTATGCCTTCAAGGGATTTGATTATTTTAGCTCATTTTTCTTCCTACAAACGTAGTGACTCCCTTTACTTTCAATGAATGAGGAAGCGGGCCGTTTGGTTTTCAAATCTCGGCATTCATTTATACGTCTGTTCATTTGTACGTCTATTCTGTAGGTGGCGTTCAGAGCCACCTTAAATTTCCGAAAATTGAAGGTGGCTCTGAACGCACCTACGGAATTTTTTCAAACTTTGCCAAAACTTGCGCCTAATCATGCTCATCAAATGTTGATAATATAGAAAAAAAATTCACAGTGCCGTTTTTGAATTATAAGCCCCTAAAACTGTAATTAAGGGTGTTTTTAGCAGGTCTTTCTGTTGGTAACCTATTTTTATTTTTAGCAGGTAATCTATATTTATTTTGAAAAGATCTTTATGTTGGTAACCTATTTCGCTATGAAAAGGACAACAACATGTTCACCAATAGTTGGGCAGTTTTTTGATACCATGATTGTAGCATCAAGTGATAAAGAGTGGTTACAATGACCCATAGAAATATTAATGTTGCAAACTGTTTTGAGCCACCCTAATAAGCTTTTTTTTCACGCTCTCAATTTCCCAGTTCACTTGATTTTTAACCATTCGAAATTGGTTTCAAAGAAATGGAACCTTTGTCTAGCCGTTCTTTTGAGGTGGTCTCTGAAATTGATCCTCTTTTTCAGAATAGCGGTTATTCATGGCGATTTAGCATCTCGTGTCCGTTTGGTCTTCATCGGCGCGTGCTTTTCATCATAGTAGTTTCCTCTACTAACTTTGTTTTCACATACATTCAGGAATAGTTCTTTTCACCTCTTCTACATATCATTAGGATCATTCACTTGCTTTATGTCATTCCAAGGTTGGGCGAAAATATCCGCATAAAAATTTGCGCTATTAAAATGTTCAAACTGTCTATATGTTGTTATCAAGTTTGAACTCCTTTGGAGAAAGTGAGAATTGAGATTTTCAAGTTGCCGCCGAAGGAACATTAAGTTCCTTAATAATGAAAAATATATTAGAATTCCGCAGGTTTAAAGATTATAGCTTATTTGTGGTGTAGCACTTTCTAGGTAAAACCAAAGCTTCGTAATTTCCAGTCCACTGTTCTTTCGTTCCTTTGTCCTTCGTCCCTACTCCACTGTTCTTTCGTTCCTTTGTCCTTCGTCCCTACTCCTATTCTAATTTTTAGTTTTATCACCGATATGTCACGTGTCTTGCGAAGTAGCGCTCACATATTAAAGTTGGAAAGGTTACGAGCCGATCCAAGGCCATCGTAATGCGTCGGAATTTCTTGATTGCTGCAGTTCTTGTTCCTCTTGCTTGTTTCTTACTTTTCAAATTCCAAGATGGTGATTTTATATTGATGATTTATGAGAAGATCGGTCAAGATCCAGCGGTTGTTTTGCGTGGGAAAGTGGTCTGGATTACTGGCGCTTCGAGCGGTATCGGTGAATATTTGGCTTATGAACTGGTCAAAAATGGCTGCAAATTAGTACTGTCTGCGAGGAGAAAGGCGGAATTAGAGAGAGTCAAGAAGAATTGTGCAGGTAGGGTAATTTTAATTAAGATAACATAACTTTGCATAAATTAAGCACTACCTCAGGGGCCTTTGAAATTTTACCACGGCCAGTCAGTATGGATATTTACACAGCCCCGGACTAATCCGGCGGAATATCTCCAGTGGTGGATTTAGGGGTGGCGTAATCTGGGTAAAAGAGAAATCACAGACGGAAAAAAAACCGGCAGGGTGAGGAAAACAAAACTGCCCCGCCTCCCTTAACTCAAGGTCTGGATCCACCACTGCTCTCTGCCCAAGGCAGGATGGATATTTACACAGCCCCGGACTAATCTGGCGGAATTTCTCCAGTTGTGGATCTAGGGGTGGCATAATTTGGGTAAAAGAGAAATCACAGACGGGAAAAAAGCCGGCAGGGTGAGGAAAACAAAACTGCCCCGCCTCCCCTAACTCAAGGTCTGGATCCACCACTGCTCTCTGCCCAAACAAAAAGTGGTTCCCCTATTTGTCTAGAGCTGAGTTGTGGAACCGCTTGCCATCAGATTTGGACAAGCAAAATTCCTGACAGGGGGGTTCATTGGAAATTGTTCTCCCCTAAGAGGTACCAATTCTTACATAACACATTTATCTCGTGATAAATATATGTTATGAGATCTTTTGGTGTGTAGTGTCGCTGTCTATTTTTACATGTTGTGCACACCAAAACATCCACTAATAAGAGATTTGCTATCCAACTGCTGTACCCATTAAATTTATCAGTGAAAGATGAAGAGTGTCATAGATTTGCCTGCGTGCGCTGACCAGTCCGGTAGACAGGTTTGCTCTGTGCAAATAACTGTTCAATATCGATCTTTATTATCCAACAAATTGTAACACTATCCAAATATGGTCATGATACTCTCGATATCTGTCATTCGTAGGTAACAGATATCCGGCGATATACGTAGCTTCGTACGTGGGAAGAAAAAGTGAAGTGAGAAAATGTCGACAGAGAGATTTCAAAATGTTACGCTGTTTTGTTATCAATTTGTTGAATAATAAAACAATTATCCTGCTCAATGTCGCGGAATATCGTCTGATTTTAGCCGACTTGGCCTACGGCCTCGTCGGCCAAGTATCAGACGATATTCCGCGCGATTTCGCAGGATAATTGTTAATTATAATCCAACTGCACCTTGTAGAGTAGAAATAAATATATAGCCCAAAACGAGTACAAATATCACGCGTTATTTGTACTTCTGAGGACCGGTTAGACAGGTTTGTTTGCTGTTGACCAATCAGTTAGCTGGATTTCCTGCGCCAAATCCATTCCGTTTGACATACTTCTGTCACGCAAACCCCGTAAATGAATATCCGCGAAATTCGCCCCCACAGACATAAAAATTTGGCGTGTTGGATAATAAATCTCTTATTAGACGTTTTGTTGTGTAGTGTTGCTGAGAATTTTTGCTCCTTGTTTGTACTTTGACTCGCCCTACGGGCTTGTCAAAATACGGTACAACTCATAAAAAAAAAGTGCTAATATTGTTTGTTTAAAAGAAAGTTGTCCCATCTTGAGTTGCAAAATTTTCTTCCTACATTTACTGTAAAATAGACTTGCATTCAGTGGAAACCTGTTAAGTGGATGCACATACCAAATTGGGCAATATAGCTGCACAAAACCTGCAGTAAGCAGAGACTTCAAAGGCTTTTTGCTTCAAAAAGCTCAGCTCAGACACCTTTGACATTGTTCAGCGATGTCATTTTAAAGCTAAGTAGATTATTTCAGACTGATGCATTGACTGAGTGGATATTGTGTTATGAATAGTCTTTGATCGTATGCTGTGTTTTACTCTGTGTTACAAAAGGGTTAATAATTTAAACTTAATTTTAATTAGAACCTGGTTAGAGCAGCCACCCTGTATCAAGAGGACATTAGGGAGTGTAAGGAACCACAATGAGTGTCAACACCTGTCGAAATTATCACAAAACTAAAACCAGAACACAGCAATAAATTTGAAATAAAAATTTAGCTGTCATGGTTCACATTCTCCAGACAATGCAGAATTTGGTCATTTCACGTTGTTGTTTTGCAGAGGATGTATCAAGAATAATATTATTATAACACACATGAACAGCCATTGTTCTGCTTATTGAATCTTTTGTTTAGCAACATCCTTGTTGCTGTTGCTTTTTTAGTGTACTTATATAAACTTCCTACTAGTGAGGGTCCCAAGGGTGTCTGCTTAATACAGTTTTCATTGTATTATATTATCCTCAACAATTTTTGCCTTGGCCCATGATTCCAGTGTCTTTCTGGTTTGCACAGCGACTGCCATTTATTTCATGTCAATCATATGAAAAACTCTTACGGAAATTTCTCCATCTAATTACAATTGCAAAACGACTTTCTTACATGTGCCAAAAGTGTTTTATCCAATCAGAAATCAGCTGTCAATATGAATCAGTCAGTTCGCAACATGTTTATTCCCACAAGTTTGCAGAGTTTGCACAAGTTTTCTGAAGTTTACTGCTCAATTTTCTCGCAAATTAACTAGAAACCACAGACAATGGCGTACAAGGACAATTTCATTTGGTAGAGGTTTGTAGTAACTGACATTTTGTTTGAGCTAAATTTAATTCTTTCTTGTCCCCTTTACTTTCTTTGATCATCATACTTTTTGGCACTTGTGTAAATAAATATAATTTGTTAGAAGGAAATAGTCAATGGTCTTGCATTTTGTTGGCAACGTTTCCTCTGCAAAACATTACTGGTCTAGATGTCGGTCTAGATGGGAAATTCTAGACCGTTTTCAATATCAATTTCAGCAAGTAAATCTTGCAAAATTGGTAGTTTCCAGTCCCCTTGTGAGACAGAGCCATATAATAAAAGTTTTAAACTTTGGGGTCTTTGTGCTGATGTGACACAAAAAATTCATGTGAATCCTCTTTAATGTATAATTAACTGATATTGGCTAATTTCTTTCCCTTTTCAAAGGAAATTTTCTTTAAATGTTTATATTTCAGCCATTGCCATTGATCACGATTCCTCGTTCAAAACAGATCAAGATATTCTTGTCCTTCCTTTGGACTTGCTAAAATTTAATACACACGAAAAACTGACCCAAGATGTCCTCAAGCACTTTGGAAAGGTATACAGTGTTTTTTCTTGATTAATGTGAAGTCAGAGTTTTAGATTATCAAGCCAGGCAATTTTGCTGGTATTTTTTTCACTGATTCTGCTAATGAAAACAACAATAAATTATGTTTTGGAAGGAGAGAGGGCCAAATTCTCTGGGTGGTGTTTTGTAATAGACCAGCTCTTCAGGTGCATTTCATTATCTGTCAAAATAATTTTATTGTGGACAGTTACAATAAAGATTTTAACTAGTGCATTATGTAGACTCACCAATATTAATGATGTAATGAAGTTTTGACAGAGCTAAGTTTTGCTTGATGTTTTGATATTGCTATGAAATATTTTTAATATTTTAATATTCTAAAAATTATGTTATAATGAGGTACACTCATATACTCATATACATCAGGTCCACTCATATACTCAGGTGCAATTAACTGGTTTAGTATAACTTTTGTATTAAGAACATTCCCATGTTATTATTTCCCTTTAACACAAACTGTACATACCCAAGTGCCGAGTTCCCAAATTGATCATCATGCACTGAATCTTGATAGCAATAATTAATAAAAAAACGTGTAGCATGAGTCATTTGAAGTGGGCACCGGTACTTTTGTTATCTTAATGTAGATTGATATTCTGGTGAACAATGCTGGTAGGTCACAGATAGCTTTGATGGAAAGAACATCATTGGAGGTGGATAAAGCACTTTTGGATTTAAACGTTGTTGCTACCATCTCTTTGACCAAAGCAGTTCTCCCACATATGATTGAACGTCGCGAGGGGCAGATTGTCGTTGTGAGCAGCACTTCTGGAAAACTTGGTAATGTAATTAATTTGAGCTCATTTGCTGGAATGACTAAATTGTTTGAGTTTTGGGTTGTATAAAATATTTATTAACTGTGTGGGTTTAAATCATTTATTGTTATAAAACTTGTTTTATAAAACTTAAGAGTCTTGAAAGGAGTGCCTGACTGCCTGCCTGTCTGACTGATTCACTGAACGACTGACTGACTAACTGAACTACTGACTGACTGACTAACCGACTGACTGACTGACTGACTGACTCAATTTGACTGACTGACTCAATTTGACTGACTGACTGACTAACTGACTCAATTTGAATGACTGAACGACTGACTGATTGACTGACTGACCAGCTGACTGGCTAAAAGATTAACTTACTGACTGGCTGAGAGAACTACCAAAGAAATCACTCAAACTGAGAATTAAAAACAAACTATTTAGAGCGGAACGCTATAATAAGATAGGGACCTGGACACTAGATATGATTTGCCCGATAGGGGCCTGGTGCAAGCCGTTCGTACCACGTTCTTGTTACGTGTTCTTGTCATAGATAGGAATTTGTCCATTTCACTGAGACATTCATTTAATAGAGACGAGCATTCTCACTACAGAATGACGAGAACACGTTACAACAAGAACAATACAACTGTTCCACTCTACTATTAAGTGTTCTCGAAGATGAAGATTCCTTCATTGAGGTTCACAAGATCATTTCTAAATCAAAATGTCAGTAGTAGTAGTAGCAGTAACTGTTGTAGAAAAATATTATCTATTAAATCTAATTACTCCTTACTTTTCTCATTCTTTCCCCACTTTTTCTTTTATTTTAGTCACTTTTTTTCTAACTTTCTATTATTTTATCATAGTAATAATAATAGTAATTATAGTAGTAATAATAATGAGCATTTGTAACTTTTGATAAACTGGCCTGCCTAGACTGGCATAGCTATCCTTGGACCAGTTCAACTGTAAAATAAACATTTATTAACAAATAAAAAAGGATTGATTGATTGATTGCTGAATGACTAACAGACCGACTGACTCACTGAATGACTGACTGACTCAATTTGATGGACTGACTGACTCAATTTGATGGACTGACTGACTGACTGACTCAATTTGTCTGACTCACTGACTGATGGACTGATGGATATACTGAACTTGCAGTTTAATTTTGAGAAGTAATTTTGTGAGTAAATTCTGAAGAGAATACTGATAGCCACATGTGTAAAATTAAATATTTTTTTATAGGAATACCTTTTACAGCAACTTATTGTGCCAGTAAACATGCATTGCAGGTATGCATTTGTTATCAAAATGCTGTTAATTGAAACTGTTAGGCAACCATCGTACGCTACCTGGAGAAATTACGAACACTAATTCTAAACACATCAGGCTAAGTCACATACAACAATATAACTTTTATTTTTACTAAATTTTATGTTAAATTAAGACTGACTATATTTCTAGTTTTATTTTCTTTGTTCACATGTATACATGTAGTAATGTCCATGGAAACAACAGTATTTGAACTGAACTTCATAAGTGAACAATAGCTTGAATAGCTCATAATCAGGTCTTATCTCAACTTAAGCTTAATCACCAGAATGATATATATGCTTGCTCAGTTGATCCCACTTAAAACAGTTAGTTCTGTTTCCCTCAAACCCGTGGCTGGTGCTCTCTAGTGGCTCTGTCTTGGGAACAACATTAATCCTTGGCCAGAAAATTCATCAGGTACTTTTATTATATGGAATGGATTAAAATGCAAATTCAATTAATTGAATTTCAACTAATTTCACTTCATGGATGGATTAAAATACAAATTCAATTAGTCGAATTTCAACTAATTTCACTTCATTTATTTGAAGGCTTCGGTGGAAAAAGGGCGTTAGGGTTTTTACTCAAAAGTGAACTTTGTCAAAAACGCTCCAAATTTCACACGCAGTTTTGTTTACGTGTGTCAAACAATGCTCTGCATGTTTTTCCCCTGAAGTTTGCTTCCTTTTCGAAATATTACGTATGCGAAAAAACACATTTTTCCAAGGGCATTCTCTGGGGACCTTTTGTTAAATGAAAAACAAAAGAAACCTTTTGTTTTGCTAAGCGATGAAGTCAGTAAAATAGCTTCATTCTCTTACTACTGTTTGGTTAGCGCAAGCAGGTAAGGCGCTGAATGTGCCAGATTCGAATTTGTTTTGCCGAGGCACCGGTTCGATACGAGGTCGCTCAATTTTTTTTCCGTTCTGTTCCTTTAGTTCTTTGAAAAATCAAGATATCTATTTAAAGAAATTGTGCATAGAGCTGGAATCTGGGGACATTTTTTTATACAGGCTATTGTGACGAAAGCACACAACACGTGAGTTTCGATCGAGCGTCAAAGCAGAGAGAAGTGATGCATTACAGCTCTTTCGACTAATGTCTTAAGCATTGTTTTTAAGTACCTTGTAGCCTGCCTGGTGGTTGAGAGGCATTATAAAGCCTTGATAAACCCGTAAGTTACCAACACGTTTTAAAGAAGCAAAATGTGTTCTCTAACTTCCAACGCAACTGATATAAGCGGCAAGTTATCAGCGTTTGAAGTTAGGTCGATCCAGGCAGCAAAGTCCAAGAGCAGTTCTTGCCCTAGAATAAAAGCCTGTCGTGAGTTGTGGCCCATTTGCCAAGCGCTGGTAGCATCAAAGTTTGGAAAGTGAGAACTGCTTTTAGACTTGTATCATCCGCCATGTTTACCCGCGCACGAGGTGCACAAAACCTTCCCGGCATGCATTGCGATCACGTTCGGCAGGGCAAGACAAGACAAGATCAGTAAGGCTTTAACTAATTACAGAGCTTGTTTTTTCCTTTTTTATTCCAACGTAATATTGGCCAAGAGGAAGCAATCGATTGAAACCTAGATCTTTGATCCAGGTTGCGTTGATTTTATTTAAATCGGCATGATTTGTAGTGTTTTAAACTTTGGGATCAGCGGCCATGCAGATGTATGGAGACCTGTACGTTGCACGGAAGGGTTAATCTGTTAGTCTGTCAGCCCCTCATTTTTGAGCTTACACGTTGCAGGCAGTTAACATTTTGTTGTTTTCTAAATCAAATCAACATGCTTGCCGTCAAGGGTTAACATGGAATCAACGTTTTAACCTATTTAGACCTGAATCTCCGTTTTGGAGCTTACGCGCTGCGTGGAATGGACAGTTTGCTTGTTTCTAAGTGAAATAAACGTGCTTGCTGTCACCCTTTAACGTGAGATCAACATTTTAACCTATTTAGGCCTGAAATCTCCGTTTTTGAGCTTACGCGCTGCGTGTAATGGACAGTTTGCTCGTTTTTAAGTGAAATCAAGATCCTTGCTGTCAGGCTTTCACGTGAAATCAACATTTTAACCTATTTGGTCCTGAAATCGCCGCTTTTGAGCTTACGCGTTGCGTGTAATGGACAGTTTGCTCGTTTTTAAGTGAAATAAAGATCCTTGCTGTCAGGCTTTCCCGTGAAATCACTGACATTTTAACCTATTTAGGCCTGAAATCTCCGTTTTTGAGCTTATGCGCTGCGTGGAATGGACGGTTTGCTCGTTTTGAAGTGAAATCAAGATCCTTGCTGTCAGGCTTTCACGTGAAATCAACATTTAAACCTTTTAGGCCTGAAATCTCCGTTTTTGAGCTTACGCGCTGCGTGGAATGGACAGTTTGCTCGTTTTGAAGTGAAATCAAGATCCTTGCTGTCAGGCTTTCACGTGAAATCAACATTTTAACCTATTTAGGCCTAAAATTGCTGTTTTTGAGTTTACGCGCTGCATGAAATGAACAGTTTTCTCGTTTTGAAGTGAAATCAACACCCTTGCTGTCATGCTTCAACGTGAATTTTAACTGTAACCCTAACCTGCTTGTTCCGTAACCCTAACCTTCAACGCTAACCCTAGTTTCGGGCGGTAATCCCTAATCCTAACTCTAATAAAACTGGGAACTCTTAACCCTTAAGGGTTTAAGTTCTTGTGGTGGCGTGATAATGTGAAATCAAAATTTTAACTGTCTGTAAATGACCTGATATCAGCATTGTCTAGCTTGTGCATTGCGTGAAATTAAAGTCTTTGCGGTCGCACGTTAACGTGAAATCAAAATTGTAACGATTTTAACCTGAAATCAACCTTTTTTTAATGTTACACGTTGCGAAAGACCAATAATTTGCTGGATTTGAAGTGAAATTACCGTCTTTGCAGTCACGTGCTGACGCGACAGCAAATACAGGGTTTTTTGCATACGTAATATCTCAAAAACGATGCAAACTTCAGGGGAAAAAAATGCACAACATTGTTTGACACACGTAAACAAAACTGCATGCGAAATTTGGAGCGTTTTTGACAAAGTTCACTTTTGAGTAAAAAACCTAACGCCCTTTTTCCACCGAAGCCTTCAATTATAATCATTATTATTTTGTTAGGGATACTTTGATACTGCACGACTGGAGCTCGCTGAGCACAACATTCATGTACAAACTGTTCTGCCAGGACCTGTCAAGTCAAACATCTCTCTTAATTTTTTCACTGAGAACATCAATGAAGTAAGAAAACAACTTTTTTTAAATTGATATATCTATAAGACTTGTAACCCTTTAAGGATCAGCCAATCAGGATACAAGAAAACAATAATTGTTTTACACCCAATCCTCCCATCATGCACT
>JAEMPF020032790.1:0-10841 GCA_022496165.2 Catalaphyllia jardinei | reverse complement strand
GGATATTTTCTGGAACAACACATTCCCCTGAGGAGGCAGCGGGGCCGAGTAGTTTAGGGCGCTGGTGATGTAATCCGGAGATCCCGGGCTAAAGGCCTCCACCCTGCCACTAGCGGGATTTGTTTCTCGGTACCGGTAGTCCTGAGTTCAAATCCTAGATCACGCTTTGTAAATAGCCAACTGGTCTGCCTCCTGCCAGTTGGGATTCTTAACTCTGTTACGTTTATTTAAAATATTTGTTTCCTTTGTTTAAGTGGCATGCCTGTGAACTAGCTGAGCTTAGTGCTGTACAGCTAAGTGCATGTCCACTATAAATAAGATTTACATTATTACATTATTTTACATTATTACCTTCTGTGAGTAATATTTTTTTTGTTGAAGTGTGGTGTTAACTCATGGCATGTTTACTGTGTAATTTCAAGACTAGAATAATATGAGGAATACATTTTGTAGAATTTTTGAGGTCTTTTCTTCTTCCATAATGAAGGATGGTTGGTATCGTAAAGAGTGACAGTATTTTAAACATAACTATTGATGTCTGTTAACAAAGAATTGTATAAATAAGTTTAAAAGAATAATTGTTTTAATATACTGTTTATAAAACCTATGATGGTTCTTTTTGGTTGATTACCCTGTATCCTATTTTAACATTCCTCTCTAACAGTAAATATATTTCAGAGACATTTCTGAAACATTTCATTAAGAATGTATTGAGCTGTTGCACAACTGTAGAAATGATGTGCCCCTCGATTTCACACACAAGAGGTTGACTGTTGTGATATCTTTTATCTCAATAATTTCAACTTTAACGACTTTTATCGCTACCAACTCATTTGCTGAATTGGAGTATTCTGAAACTACTTTAGACTCCAGGTAGATAATTATGATTCAGAAGGTAAAAACTAATTAAGACGAATCTACTCAGAGTTCATCTCCTTGAGTTTGCTAGTTTTCATTTATCATTCAGAAATGGTATAATTAGTGTGCGTTAGGAGGCAGGTTGACAACTGGCTGATGGATTCTCTGGCGGATGGTTGTTTGATTCCTTGCTGGAAGAAAAGAATGACCAGCTGTGAATATGGAGGAATCTTCCCTTCGATTGATGGTGAGACGGTGAAGTCTCAAAGGATGGCTTGTTGCGTCCTGATCATCGTTGACATCTGGTCGCTTGTTAAATGATGGCAGTTCCTCTTCCCATTCCATGTACCGCTCATTAGCTGTCCAGAAATGAAAGGGTAGCGCTGGATCCATCCTTTAGCAAAATTCCCTACAATGAGTCCAATTATGCAGAAAAGATTATCCTTTGTTCAAATAAAAAATTGTCTTGGGGAGGAGACTGCTTTCTGGGTATAGGGACTGATTAAGCACAGAGTTGATGCAATGTGCTGGGTCATGATATTATACCAATCGGATGCAATTGAAAAGCGGTATTACTTATTGCTGGGCTAATGTCTTGAGGGGAATTATTTGAAAGAAAGAATAATTGTTGTCACATTTACCTCACAACTTTCCTCCAACATGCCTTGAACTCCTTCTCAGTAAATATAGCCCCAAGGTAACGGTGAAACAATGCTATTATGGCTTCTACATCATCTGACGTACCAGCTCGGGGGTGTTCCTCGTAACCAATGTTGCTGCTCTCTCTTCTTCTGTATTCCACACTTTTAATGTTTGTGGTTACAGCGACAACCGTCTCCCGGGAAAAACCACAGATACCTTTGACTTGCCTAAAAGTTAAGTTTTTGAAAAGGGCATGTACACTGTAAAGTAACCTCTTGTCTTACAAAATAATACATGCACAAAAACTTCCATGTTTTCTTTATTTTAAGTAACGTTTTTATCTGAAAACAACTGCCCTTACACCTTCTGAAATACACTCAGTAATTCATAAATACAAGCCCATAAAAGCTAATAATGATATTGATGTGCCATCATCCTCAGTTAAATAACAAAAAGGTTGAAGCCCAGATTTATTAGCACAAACTTGATAATCTTGCCAGCAACCCCTCTTTTCTGGCTGAATTAGTCAATGACTAGTCCATTCAACTCAAGTATGTTACCTGTTGATATCTATAGTCATGAAGTCATAGTTTTCCCTGTGCCACGGCATCCACTCATCGAGAACCATATTCAGCATGGCATAGTTTTTACGGCATCTCTCAAGTTCTGTCAATCCTCGCCCATCAGCAGCTTCATGCCATCCTGCCACTGTTTCCACATAATATGCCTCCATTCCATATCCATGCTCCAACAGGAATTTTGCAACCAAGTAGGAGAGCATCTTCTCTGCATCAGGGACAGACTGTTTCCGCTCTCCAACCAGAGCAGCATGGGTGAGACCTGTGTTGGGATCCATCATGGCAGCATCAAAGGAAGTTACATCCAAGAAGTCAGGGCCACCTTCTCTTGTGTGCTTCCATATTCTCTTCAGGATATGGCAGTGGTCCTCACGTTCATGGAAGACTGCCCCAGTAGTTGGATCCACTTCAGGAACATACATGTAGCAACTGAAATCATAACCCTCTTCCTTAAATTTTTGGATTCTGTGTCGGTAGCGGTAGGTTGCAACTAGTGAACGGAGCTTGTCCAAATAGCTTTCAGGGATATTTGGTCTGAATGAATTTGGAGCATAGCCATTGGGTACCAAAGTATTCCTATGATAGGTGACTGCATCTTCCATGGTCCAGTTGTTTGCTACACGCAGGTTGTGAAGAGCCTGGACAACAGACAAGGGAATTGCCTCATCTCGAATTTCAGTGATAGGATTTCCAGTCATGTCCTCTAATAAAAAAAAATCCAATTTCAGCTTTAATATTAATTTATTAGTTGATATGCTCCAGCTGTACCCTGCCTACCCGTTTCATACTTTAAATTAAAGCTGTTTCGACAGAGGTTGTCTTACAAAAGCGTAAAAGCGTACGTGACAATGCTGATTGGTATTATGGGTAGAAAGAGTTTGGCCTTGATTGATCGAGGTTCACAGTCTTTACCAGCAAGAAAAGAGAAGGCACAAATTCATTTCTTTGTGCTGTTTCCCTCTACAGCTGTATGTCACTAGGACACCTAATGTCTGAAAAGAGGACCATGAGACCTTTCATGTTACCCTTCAGGTAACATGGGTAATAGGGTCGTGTGCGGTTTTATTGGACAACCTTTCTCGAAACGGCTGTACAGGCTGAATCACAGTCAAGTCTATTTTGCCCAAAAGTACAATGTTTTATCAAGTTTGAGAAGAATCTTCAAGGGAAAAACTCTAAATGTAAGATTCAATGTTTAAGTGAGACATATCTCCAACATTAAGATTACACACCTCCGATTTTTTTCAGCATCTTTTCAAGAGTTACTGCTCGTTGCTTGCTCACGCTCTCCCGGGCATCATGAATAATCTGCCAAATGTGTACTGGTCTGGTCTCACCCTGTGTTCTTAGAGAATTGAATTCCCCATCTGTTACCATTCCTGGGAAAGAAACAAATCAAAATTAAATAGGTAAGCTGTAAATGGTAACTTAAGTGCCTTTTAAGCTCAATAGGGCCAAGGTTAACTTCACTTCTAATGTGACAAGGTCCAATTACTGTCTGCAATTAATTTTTTTAAAGTAGTTATCTTTACATAAATCACAGTATTTCCTACCACATCAAGGGATGTGTATAAATTGTGTATCTACATTTGCACACAGTCAAAAGAATGCCAATGGCAATGCAGAAAAACCACTGGCTCACCTCACAGATGTTATCCAACTGTTTGAAGCATGAAGCAACAAGGAGTATACTTATTCTTGTTGGGTGGGAATGCTGGTCCATCACAGCCTCCCCTCCCCCCCCCCCCTTAACTTTTGAACCAGTTTCCTTGGTAATGTGAATTTGTCAGTTACATTCCTTAGTAGAGAAAGTTACTCTAAGAGTATGTTGATTTGCTTAAGAACACAAGAATGCTTAAACTCAGAGCCATTTGTTCAGTCAAGAGTCAAGCGTGCAAACCATTAGGTTAACACATATCAAACAATGCCTCTTACAGTCATGTTATTGTAACAGAATTCATATTTACCAACTGCCGTCATCCCCAATTCCGTCATCTTCATTTTCACACTTTTGCTTAGATCTCTGATGTATTGATCGCGAATGGTATGGTAAGGCACATACTGCACTGGCAGGGCATAAGGCTTTTTGTTTCGTCTTTCCTCTGAAACCATCATTATGAGGATATGGGTTGCAGCAGGCTGCCTTTTCTTCACAAACAGATTGCGAAAGTAATCAGCCAGTTGCTTGGACAGATTTTGGAGAGAGGCAATGATATCATCAATCCGTGGACAAGTGGGATCCAAATAAGGCAAGAGGTTATTGAGGCCGGAATTCAAAGCTTGTGCCTCCTGCAAAAGCGTATTGTACTCCACTGTTTCCCAGCAGAGATTCATCAGCAAGGACTGTGAAGAGTTTGGTGAGTTGAACTTTGTTTGGTATATTTCATCAGTTTTCTTTAATGCTTCAGTTAGAAAGATAACATCTTGGACTAAAGCATCTGATGCTGAGCGAATGCGTTGTTCAATCACATTACGGTCTCTGCCCATACTATCCACATCCAGACACGCTACTCGGTCCTCATACTCTCTTCTCAAACTCTGCAGTTTTCCATCACCGAGGTCGCAATCTCCATTCCACTCTCCTCGTACTGAATGCTGGAGGACTGACTTGACATCACAAGCATCTGCCTTCAACCAAAAGCGTCCATCTGGATGTGCTTCTTTGAGCTGTTTGAAAGCAGTGACCTAAAATAAATAGAAGAAAAATCCAAATATATTAATTTATTTAAAAAATAACAGCTGTTTGCTTTGTCTCATGACATTTTCTACATTTTAAACAAAAACAAACAAATTACCAAAGGTGGTTTAAAAAAATATTTAACAAAGAAAAAAAATTATAAGACAACTTTTGCAACTAACTCACCTGTAATCCTGGTTGATTTGTAAACTCCGAAGCAGCTGTTTGCTTTGCAACTGTCTGCACACTTGGAGATGCAATGTTGACTCGTGCCTAAACAGGGAAGGATGCAGTTAAAGCAGAATGATACAGAATAATATCAACATATTCCTTTCATTTATTTTACAGAACTTTACTTACTGTGAGTGGATCCTTTTGAAGTTCTTTCGGAATTCCACTCCACATGGGACCCCGGAAGAGACGTGCAAACCTTGTTGGAAACTCTGAGCACATGGTTTCATACCAGAGTTTAAAATCATGTGGTAGAGAAATCTGGAGACAAACACAAGGAAATACTACTTAAAATGAATCAATTTAAAAATAAAAATGCAGCGCCTTTATGGGAAGTACAAGAGAATATGTCAAGGTTCTGCTAGATGCAGTTCAAAATGAGAAAGTATGTGAATAGGGGAAATGGACCTTACCACAATATCAATTATACAACACAGCTATTATAACTCGTAGAAACAGTTCAGGAACAGCTACATGTGTTGTCAATATACCAATTACATGTTTGTATGTCATTACTCAACAAATGGACACAGAAATAATAAGCCGACAAAAACGAAATGAGGCATAATGAGCATGTGTGCTAAAATTATTATAGAATGCAGTTATGCTCATCTAAAATCAAACACCACAAGAACAAGGAAACAAATTTCACATTATTTTACTATACATAGTGCGCTGTTGACCACAGGCTGTAATCTTCGAAGGCTTAAAGTGATGTACATAACAATGTGGTATATCACCAAGGAAGTTTTTTAACTACTTAGTTGCAAGTTATAGATGATTGATATTCTAAAAAAATATGCATAGACCAAACATAACAAACCTGCATAATATTGGTGGCAGAGAAAAACTCAATCTGGTATTCAACCAGTCCAAAGGGCATGCGCGTCAGAGGGAACAGTGGGTTATCTGTTCCTGGCTGATTACTTCCAATGCACATCGCAAACTTGTATACAAGGTTGTTTTTGTTGTGCTCCTGCAATCTCTTCATTGCTGTAACAGACAGTGAAGCAAAGTCTGCAGGATTTGTGTTGATACCATTTCTGTTTGCAAGTTCCAAGAATGAGAAATTGGCTATTTCTTGTAACTTGCCCATTTCAAGGGAAGATATTGTTGTCTTAAGTGCTTTAACACCAGTGGGAGATATTGTGGCTTCTTCCATGACTCGAGTGCCAGATGTACAATTTTCTTTAACTGATGCGTTCTCCGTCTGCACAACCTTATCAACCATAATCTTGGAAGCGGTATTTTCTCTTGATCGAGGTGTTTCCATTTCCTCTAGGCAGTTGCTTAGAGTCAAGTTATAAAATTCTTCGGCGGAGTCTATGGTGGGAAACTTTACCTTGAGGCTGTTAAACACCCTTGCCCGTATCCTGGTATCTGGAAAATTCAACATTTAAAACATTAATGACACCTTGCGATCTCCAATTTGTATATAAAATAATATAACCACAAACCCTCTCAAACTCCCAGAGGCTATAAATTGTTCCCAACCACTTATGAGGGTCTAATATATTATTCCTCATATTCTATTTTTTGTTGTTGTTGTTCTGTCATCTATCCTACAGTATATCTATAGGAGCCGCACATCATGATCATGGTCTGTCCTCTTCGATTTGTATCTTGCAGTATGCAAATATTTGACAGTTAGGGTAAAATGAAAATAGTCATTACATGGAATTATAAAGAACGGTATGAATGACAATTTAAATTGTATCTTTAACCAGTCATTACATTACACTCACTTGTCAGAACCACACTTGATGATGTGCTTTCACAGATGTGAAGGGCAGTATCTCTCCAAAAATGATGAGGTGCTCTAAAGGCTGGCCACTGAGTTGTGGGTGAAATTCCATACTTTGGGTCCATCTTGGCCAGACCAATGAACTCAACAAGTGCCCTTTCCTCTTCGTAGGACCAGTTATGTAATCGCACAGGAGATTTGATTACAGATTTGGGGGATTTGTGAATACCAGAACTGACCACCTTTACATATAAAACAATTTAAAAATTGTAAATCAGAAAATGCCCTAAACATGCATGCAGGAATATTCTGCAACATTCAGTTATGGAAATAGCAAATTACTGAGTGTGTACATGTAGTAAGCATATTCCAAAGCTTAAGATAACATTTTTGCCCAACAAATGCCAATTCTGTTGTAAAAGGGAAAACCACAAAATATACAGCAATGTACAGCTGCAAAAGCAAAAGCAAATTATAATGATTTCTTAACAAAAAAAAACAATAAAACTTGACTATACATTCACCTTGTGTCGTGGACCACGAAAGGGAGATTTTTCCGTAACTGTTTGCTCTGAAGTCTCGACAATTTGAGAGGAGAAATCCAGAGGTTTTCTAGCTCCACGATTCCCATTCCTTTGCCTCTTTTCTGACGGTTTATTAGGCGTCGAGCCAGTATCGATGTGGCTCCTCTTCCACGAGGAAGAAGGATTCATCGAGCTGAAATAAATCATTACGGATCCTGTACATGAAATTGACCAGATTCTTGTAGCTACTTGCATTATATCCATACAACTTAGCTTTCTAGACATCATAGCCATCTATATTAACGTTTGGAACAATAGAAACCAACAGGCCGCGTTTTCCGTAAAGCTTTCCGAAATCGAAACCCAGTTCTGCACTAGCAACCTCTTGCCACGCGGCAAACAAAAGTGTGAAATTTTAGCCAAGTTCGCAGCCCTAAAATAATATCTAAGCGTGGGTTCTTCTGGGTTCTTCTTCGTCAAATTATTACTACACTTCTAATTATTCAAATTCCGAAAAAAAAAACAACAAAAGAACCGATTCGTTATCTACATAAATTCAATATTCGTGCTCTTGTCACGGGTCAATGAATACTTTGTCATAAGATTGGCCTTTTCCATTGTAAATTTAAGCCTGCTAAGTCGACGCTCTTAACCCTTCAATGGGTTAGATTATATAAGGAAACAATAAGTAATTGAAATGCAGCATTTCTTACCTTTTCTTGCCTTGCTATCGAAAACCACAGGACAACAAAAAACCGTTCCTTTTCGCTAAATATCCGCCATGTTAAACACCTTGACGAGCTTCAAATTACAAAGCATTGTGGGATACTATTTAATCCCCCCTGGTATATTGGCTAAGAAGTCAAAGTGCGAGTTCGTGGTACCAAGTGTAGAGTTCCTAGGTTACCGTGTAGACAGGGAAGGCCGACATCCCACAGATGAGAAGATTGTGGCTATTAGCGAAGCACCAAGTCCAAAGAATGTAACAGAACTCCGCTCTTACTTAGGGCTGCTGAATTACTATGGACACTTCATTCCTAATCTTTGAACCTTTCTTCAGCCGTAACATGAATTGCTTCAGAAAGGCGTGAAATGGGAGTGGTCGAAAGAGTGTGAAGAAGCTTTCCAGCGAAGTAAATCTGAGCTTATGGCCGGTCACATATTGGTTCCATATGACGAGAAAAGGAAGCTTATTCTAGCATGTGATGCTTCTCCGTATGGTGTAGCAGCTGTGATTTCACACATGATGGATGACGGAGAAGAACATCCCATTGCATTTGCCTCGAGAACACTTACAAAGAGTGAAAGGAACTATTCACAAATAGAGAAGGAGGCTCTGGCTATTATTTTTGGAGTGCGGAAATTTCACAAGTACCTGTATGGACGTCTGTTTCATCTCTATACAGACCACAAGCCACTAGTGACCATTCTGGGTCCAAAAACAGCTGTGCCCACCCTAGCAGCAGCCAGAATGCAACGTTGGGCAGTAATTTTACAGGCCTACAACTACCAAGTGGAATATCGACCATCTAAAGAACATGATAATGCTGATGCATTGTCACGCCTCCCTTGCAATGCCCCACCCTTGAAGGAAGAGGCTGAAATCTTTTTCTTCTCTGGTCTTGAAGAGTTACCCATTGATGCAAAGGATATTAGTAGAGAGACCAGAAGAGATCCTGTACTAGCAAGAGTGTTAAATTATACGCTAACTGGATGGCCAAATTATGTAACCAGTGACGAACTGAAACCATACTTCACACGAAGACACGAGTTATCAGTTGACCAAGGATGTGTCTTATGGGGAATACGTGTTATCATTCCGCCATCGCTTAGAAACAGACTGTTGCAAGAATTACACGAAGAACATCCTGGTATTGTTGCAATGAAAGCAATTGCCCGAAGTTACATCTGGTGGCCAAATTTGAATGCTGAAATTGAGTTGACTGGGCGAACTTGTGAAGTTTGTCAAGCAGTGCGGAATGCACCCCCTAGTGCACCATTGTACCCATGGAGATGGCCTACTCGGGTGTGGCAAAGAGTACATATTGATTTTGCAGAGAAAGATGGCAATTACTTCCTTGGGTTGATTGACAGCCATTCCAAGTGGATAGAGGTGGCACACTTGAGATCCACAACTGCTCAAAGCACTATTGATCAAATGAGACTGTGGTTTGCAGCATATGGATTGCCTGAAGAAGTTGTCTCGGACAACGGACCCCAATTCATTTCCCAGGAATTCACAGATTTCCTTAAACAGAATGGAATTAAACAAACACTGGTACCGCCGTACCATCCATCGTCCAGTGGGGCAGCAGAGCGCACAGTCCAGATCTTGAAGAGAGCGTTGTGCAAACATGCTGAAAGTGTGAGAAGAGGTGGCAAGAAACGTTCACTGAAACACCAACTAGCCAACTATCTGTTCCAGTATAGAAACACTCCTCATTCAGTGACAGGAGTAACACCATCAGAACTGTTCTTGAAATGCAAACCTCGCACCAAGTTTAGTATTCTCCTACCAAACATGGAAGAGCACATCCAGAATCAGCAAGGCAGACAGCAGCGGCAGCATGATAAGAATCATGTCAAATTGCGTGAACTGTCACCACGTGACTCGGTGAATGTGCAAAATACCCGGGGAGGAATGGAGAAGTGGGTTCCAGGTACAGTGATAAGACGGTTGGGACCATTGACCTACCTGGTGAGAGTTGGTCACCAACTGCGTTATGTTCACATTGATCATCTCCTGCAGATGGAGTGTGTAAATTGTGAAGAGGCTTTTGAGGAAGTGGGTCCTGAAGAGTCATCAGTTTCAGTGTCAGGATCAAGTACACCACAAGCAGTGTCAGTACCAAGTACACCACCAAAAGTGTCAGGGTCAAGTACACTACCATCGCCAAGTGTTACTGTTTCAAAGACAACTCAAGACCAACCCACTGAGACTCAGAAACCTGTTGCTGAACCAATTCCCCAGTCTGCAACTCGAGACTCTCTAGTAGCTCAAGAGCCAGTGTCTATGTCTCCAGAGCAGCTTCCTGTTGCAGTTCCAGAGCTTAAACTACCATCTCCAGTGCAGCAAAGTGAGACTAGTCCAAGGAACACGCCCTTAAGAGCTGAGCGCAGATACCCAGCCAGAGAGAGAAAAGCCCCAGATAGGCTTAACTTGTGACTTTGATAACATTTTAAGGTTAAGAACACTATCTACTCTCAGTAGAAGTTTTGTTGATTTTGGAAGGTTTAAATTTGTTATTGCCATGTATTTTTGGTGCTGCTCAGCTTTTGTGACACACATTTTGAAGGGGGAGAAAGTGTTATGTATTGTCAGCGGTTGTACGCATGGGCATAAAGCGAGGCTCCCTGTTCTTGTCCGGGGTTCGCCATGTTAGATTACAGTTGTTGTTATGTGTGATTTAATCCTGCCCAATCGAACCTTTCTGAAACCATCCGATGGTTTCTTAGTATTCAACAAATTATTTTTTACAAAGACCGATAATTATTTTTTTGTTTAGCAACCAAACATAGCTAAACATCTTCCCTGTATAAGAGATCGGAAAGCAAGAGCCTATTCCAGTGTGCCTGATACTTTACTA
>JAEMPF020032789.1:0-10847 GCA_022496165.2 Catalaphyllia jardinei | reverse complement strand
AGCACGTTAGAATGACATTGTAGGACAGAAAGGTCAATCCAGTATTTGGGCCGACACCCCGGAGAAACAGGCGCAGTACCGCAACGATTACAAAACGCATCAGGACATCGAGCTCGATTAAGACAAGATAGAGAAAAATGCTGGTCGTAAGTCAACCGCAAAACTCATGCTGAATTCCTTCTGGGGAAAATTTGGAGAAAACCTCAACAAAACCCAGGTAGTCTCCGTCACCACTACCAACGAATTGTTCCAAACTCTCTACAACGACACCAAGGACGTAGAGCACATTCGTATTTGCAACGATGACCTAATAGAACTCGTCCTGCGCAAATACGAGGACAATGAACTTGACAACGGCAGACGTAACCACCTGCTACGCTCGTCTAAAGCTGTACTCGTACCTCAACAAATTGAAACAGCAGGTACTCTACTTCGACACCTTGTACAGTTGGAAACCTAGTCAACCACAAGTACCCCTGGGCGACTACTTGGGTGACCTGACTGATGAATTAGAAGATGGTGATCACATCGTGGAATTCGTATCGGGTGGACCCAAAAATTATGGTTACACCACTGCAGCTGGCAAGACTTGTTGCAAAGTACGCGGTTTCACTCTCAACTTGCGCGGATCCACTCAACTAAACTATGAAGTAATGAAACGAAATGTACTACAGGAAGTGCAACAACCCAACGATATGCATCGTCTGACCGATGTGGTAAATCCACACTTCTTCACCAGAGACCCGACAACAAAACGCATCAAAGTAATACCCCGCACCAAACAGTACGCCTTGGTATTCGACAAACGAGTGGTGGAACCCGCCACTTTCAAGTCTTATCCCTATGGTTACACTTCTTTTCTAACAGCCCAGGACAATGAAATGGCTGAGACATTATTGGAACTACAGAACAGTTGATTTGTAAAAGTAAAAAGAACCATGCAATGACAGCGAGAATCCTAGAACTATAAAACACATTATTTCTGATTTGTTGCCATGTAATGCACGGTAGCGCAGTGGACAGCGCGTTGGGTTCATAACCCGAAGGTCCGAGGTTCGAATCCTCGTCGTGCGATGTAATTTTTTTCTTTAAACTCCTTGAAATCGATGATTTAGTATGATTTTGGATGGTGCGTGACAGTGTGTGACACCCATGTGACGTCTATCCGCCTTCCCGATTGGTTACGTCCCCAACCGACTGTGACGTAGCATGACCTACAACCTATATAAAAAACATGTGAAATACTGCCTCCTGATTGGTTATGTCCCCAACCGACCTCCTTCACTACTCCTGCTGAATAGCAAAATCGAATAAAAAACTGTATGTAAGGATTCGCCATTGATTATTGTTACAAATTTTATCCACCTGATACAAGCTCTTCTATTCAACGATCAAAATGATTAAGAGCAACATTTTCAAAAAGATCATACATACATACTAGACCAAGGAATATATCTCTTGGAGACGATGACAGATTCCAAGGTTGGCTTGGAAATGAATGAACATTTGTTCTATACCATATTAAAACGGACACTTGCTTAATCAAAGGATAAATTATGAAGGGGGGAAAGGACTAAATGATACTACTATCATGCATTAGTTTGCCCAGATGAATGAAATAAGAATTTTATATTGAACAAAATAATTAACAGGAAAGTATGGCTTATTTCTGTTTTAAAAATTACTTTTCCTTTAACTGGCAATATCGCATCACAAATTTGACATCGATTTTCCCGTCCGCCGTGTTGTTGCCAGTGGCTGGGACATTGCCAATGGTTTTCCATTCGCTGACTTGCGTCGCTGGGAATGAGAATACTTGCTCTCTCTCTGTTCCAGGCATGAAAACAATCCTAAGAAAAAAATAATAATTCAACCCTTCCATAAGCACTGAACAACAGTGGCATTACGACATTCCATACCCGTGTAATTAATCCAGTCATAGTGTAATAACATATTTTGATTCCGGCCAGTTTTTTAATTACTTACTTACTGCACCTTTCTATAACGCGAGGACTTTGAAATGCAAAGCTCAACCGACAAATGTGTTTTTCATTATCAAATGTTCAATCAAATGTTCGCGGCTCGCCCAAGCTTCCGATTACTGCTGAGTGCGCGTTAATCACATCAAATTGAGCACAGTTCAGACAACATGCAAAACAGCGCTTGGCATTAGTCGGAAGCCAGGAGAAGCAACCAACATTTGAATAGTGGTAGCGAAGAACGCATTTGTCAGTTGAGCTTTGAATTTTAGGGTTCACATGTTATTAAAAGGCGTAGTAAAGTTTAAGCCCGACATCTGTTAGACCATCCAATAGTCTAAATTATTCAGAAAATTTGAGTGATAACAAATTGGAGTTGATCTTAGTCTATTTTATCTGCAATCGAGGCTGAATAAAGGCTTGAAGGAACGTTCAATACAATTGTGAATTTGAGGACAGACTTTTGCATTTGGACTTTCTTATTTACCTAACCTCGACTGTCACCGGAATGACAGCAGAAGTGAGTTGCACATACAGACTAGGCTTCTGTTCCTTAAACACAAGCAGGCCTCGCCACCTATCTCCATTTGGGCACCGGTAGTCTGTGCTTGCCACTGTTTTCTTGATATTCGGCCAGTCGTGATCCAGCTTCCAACGAAAAGAGTAGAGGTACACTCCATGCAGCTCTAATGGGGGCTTTCTTTCCTGTAAACAGATGTAATAGATGCGAATTATGACATTTATCATTCCTCTTTTGTATTTGAAGGTCATAAGTTGTAAATGCCATCTCAATCCCACTTTTATGGTTCAAACTGTAGATTCTTACTACAGTCGACTCCCGATAACTCGAACCCTCGCTAACTCGAACCTCACGCTAACTCGAACCAAAATCGATTTCCCGTGGATTTCGTTCATACATTTACTGTAATTTTACCCTTGATAACTCGAACCCTCGATAACTCGAACCTCCCGCTAACTCGAAGTAATTTCCATTTCCCTTCAGGTCATTTTCTATATAATTTCACTCTCGATAACTCGAACCACGTTTGTCAAGACGTGACAAGTCAAAAAATATAGTACTGTAGAACAAAACATTGAATTTATTTTTAAGCAGCCAAGTATTCTAGAGGTCAGTCCGTTTAGGGTACGTAGTTCAGATTGCATTAATCTTTGCCGATTAACTCCTTCTTTAAAATGTCAATCCATTTTGTGGGTCCCTTGAAGTTCAGTGTGCATGGCACTTGCATCCCTTCCCCATCTCCACGGTTAATTGCCTTGCCAGTCACCACAACAGTACAGTCGTTGTTCTTATCGGCACGCAAAAAATAGAAAATTGTCTTCGCAAAACGGCCTGATTTTCCTTTCATTAAATGACTAACAACTTCATCATCACGTTGCACAGAAACCGCGTACTTGTCAACAATATTTCTTGGTTCTGGTACAGCGCTTAGCATCTCGTGAAGCTCTGGGGACCAAACTTCTTGATATACATGATATCCTTTGATAAAGGAATCCAAGTTAAAAGAGACAGTGTCTTCAGATGTTTGTGGGGAATCCATAGTTACTTACAAAGCGAAGTTTATAGCTCTCAGCCTGAACTAAGGACTTTTTGTTGTCAAACCGGATGTATGTATTACAAACCACATTGTGAAATTGCGTCGCGAATGGCGACAGACCCCGGGTGACAGATGCGGAATTTGGACTCTGCCCATGTAGCTGAAATTGCGAAACCACTTCTTCCAGTTCGCTTTCAATGAGATTCAATATTGCTGCTTAGAAATGTCAGAAAAGAAGTCTCTCAAACGTAAGATAACCACCAAATCTTTGGAGGAGAAATATAAAGCTCTCAAAGACATCGAGAATGGTGTTGCTAAGAAAGAGGTAGCGACAAAGTATAGCATTCCTTTAAACACTTTGTCCACGTGGGTGAAAGATAAAGAGAAGATTTCATCTGCTTTCGAGAATGGGAAAAGTCCAAAGACAATGAAGCTCAAAGGCGCAGGCTTTGACTCTTTAGACAAAGCGATATACAAGTGGTTCATGAATGCGCGGGAGTGAAATGTTCCTGTCAGTGGTACCTTGCTGAAAGAGAAGGCGGTTTTCTTTGCAAAAGAGCTTCAGATTGATCGCTGGAAAACAAGGCACAGTGTCACGTTTAAGACGGTTGCTGGAGAAGCAAAATCGTGCACGTCTGAAATGACCGCTTCGTGGGATGAGACAACTCTCCCAACCATCATCTCCAACTACAAGCTTGAAGATATTTTCAACGCAGATGAATTTGGCTTGTTTTATCAAGCTCTTCCCAATAAGACTTTGCATTTGAAGTCCGAGAAATGTGTGGGTGGTAAGCACAGCAAAACAAGGCTTACTGGTATGGCTGCTGCAAATGCAGTTGGCGAGAAGTTGCCAATGTTCGTCATTGGTAAATCTGCAAGACCAAGATGTTTTGCTGGCGTCAGAAACCTTCCCAGCCGATACCGATCGCAAAAGAAGAGTTGGATGGACAGTGCATTGTTTGAGGAGTGGGTCAGAGAGCTGGATAGAAAGTTTGTGAGAGAAGGCAGGAAAATTGCGCTTATTGTGGATAACTGTCCAGCCCACCCACACATTGAGGGACTTGACACTATTCAGTTAGTGTTCTTGCCTCCTAATACGACGTCTAAGACCCAGCCAATGGACCAGGGCGTTATCAGATCACTGAAAGCCCACTACAGAACCCTCACAGTTCAGCTCTTCATCCGCGCTGTTGACAATGGCCAGCCTTTGCCAAAAATAAGCATCCTATCGGCAATGAATATGCTAACTGCAGCCTGGGACAAAGTGTCAGAAATTACAGTTCAAAACTGTTTTAAAAGAGCTGGCATATCGAAGGAGTCACAGGAGTGCGCCATGAATGATTCCGATGACCCTTTTAAAGAGCTTGATGAAGAACTCGACAACCTTAGAGAAAGAGCACAAGATCATGCACCACCGGAAGTAACCACTGAAACTGTCATTGAGTGTGATGATGAACTATTAACAGCAGATACTGAGCTGACGAGTGATAGTGATATTCTTGCTGAATTTCGGCCAAGTGATGATGAACTTGAAGAGGATGATGAGGTTTTTATTGAAGAGCCGCCACTGAAACGACCCTCAAAACAAGATCTTTGTCACGCCATTGACGTGCTACAAACATTCAGTTTGTTTGTACGGGTTGATCACGATTCTTTTAAGACCAACATTAAGAACATTTCAAGAATAGTCGATAGAGACAGATTAGTTGAGAAACGTCAGGGCCTATTAACCGACTATTTTTCAAAAACTGAGTAATTCCATGAACTCTGTCGCAGTATCCTGACGTTGAACGTATTACCTGGTTTTCCCCCGATGTTTTGCATTGTTTTTTTTTTATTGTTACGTTACGTTCTGCTTGCACAATACATGTGTCAAGAAACATCTGATTACGTATTCCATTACAACCAATTATAATTAGATTTACAGTATTTAAAAATGTACTACGTTGTAAGAATAAAAGTGCACGTGCCCGGGTGCATGTGGTCACGGTTTTCCACTTACTTTATGGTTATTTGTTCTCAACTCCCGATAACTCGAACCTTTTTCGATTTCCCTTGAAGGTTCGAGTTATCGGGAGTCGACTGTACATCATTGAAGGGGATGAGTGAAAATGAAGCATTTCAAACCGTAAAATGTATGATTCCTCTCAACCGTTGTACTTCCCCTGCCTGCAGTACTGCGTGAGAAGCAGCAGCTGTCACGACGTGCTCTTTTGAATTCTTTCGGCAGACTATAGCTGTACAACCAGCAACGGGACACTTTACAGCCTTCTCTGGGCATTCCGAAAGATGGAGGGTCATGTGACATCTTAAAAAAGGAAAGTAAAGGCGCCCTCTTCAATATGGAGATAAAGGAGAAATATTGTTTTAGGATTATTTCTCAGGTGGTTTTATCATTAAGCGATAAACTGCCTTTCTATTCATTTTCATTTACAAATCCATCAAATCGCGTCAAGAGAATCCTTGATCCTTGACCAATCAGAGCGCGCCCATTTAGTCACCTGAGCAACTATACTGAAGGAAAATATTACACTATTTGCAGTTTAGTTTAGTGAGAGGAGCCATTAAAAGAGTAAAAATGAAGCAATCTCATAGTTTTTCAATTAACAATTTTTAATGCTTAGTTTAACATTCATGCACCTAATACAAACATTATTCTTAAATTAATGTTCAGTGTGAACGCAGAGTTGCCTGGGAAAAGTTGATCCACAGCCGATTGGAGATGAAATAATGCTGTATGAGCAAAGGGAAGCATTGTGATGATCTGAACGTTCGTCTGCCATGCTAATTCCACATTTTTTTACACTGGGTCTTTTGCTTAACACAAGACTAAGCATGAGGCGGCATGGCTTCTCTCATGTCCACGTTATGGCATCCATCGTTTTCGCCTGGAACTTTCACCATTGGACAATGGTTTGAATGGTTCTCAGCCACGTCATATGTTCCTCTTCATTTGCACCCAGTGTTAGTACAGATAACATGCAGCCTACTCGTCAAATAGTTTAACGTGACATTGACGTTCAGTGGAGTGGTAGGTGGAATATCCTTATTACACAGAGGGCAAACTGGTTGGTTTCTTGAAGCTATCAAGTTGGCGAAACATTCTTGGCAACCTGAATGACCACAAAAAAGTGTGACGGGTTTCAACATTGAAAGTAATATAGATAAATTGATTGTACTGAAAACGTCTAAAAATGTTGAGAGATAACACACTGTTTCTTGACACGTGGAACGAATTCAGGCTAGGCTACTCTGGAAATAGAAAATGCTTACCACATAATGCAGTTCAAAGATTTATCATTTTCTTTACTGAACCGAAAATGAAACATACTGATCAAATACTGATTACGATAGATTTGTTCCAAACGAAGAATTTCAATAACCATTTAGTTGCAGCCCACTAACCTCCTGTTCAGGCGAACGATCCACAAGACTCAATCAATGTATTGTTGCCCATGTGATTGCAGAACCGCAGATATATTTTAGTTAAATATCAACGGGCCTAATAGTAATCGCTTTTCAGGCTGAGGCGTGTATCTGGAGCTGGCAAATTAAAAGTTTCATTACTGAAACGGATCAAGCCAGTCCGATTGTCCCCAGAAATCAATTTAGTGCAGTGATTCAGTTTCCATAACATTTTCCGCTAATCACCGAGGCAAGATAATAAACGGAAGTCTCAAATCTTGAACTCCACAATAAAACTACAACTTATTGTTAGCCATCCACAATATACATGTATTTCTAACTTCTCTGCCATCACCCAATTTCTAGCTGCGCTGTTTGTGTATTCGGTTTGAGCGTCCTTTCGTTCCTGTTTGAGTAAAATGAGTTTCAGTAAGCTTGCGTTTTCGAGAACTTTTGTCCTTTTGGACAAGCGAACCCAAGCAGTTCCCAGTAAGCCATACTGGGAAAGGCTTGTAAACGGGACGCGTGAAAGAGATCACCTTCACTAAAAATATGACTGCCGTTGAGATCGGCGAGAAGCTTAAGGATTCCTTCCCTTCTTTGGCTGGAAGCGACTTTAGCAGGTGAGCATTTTTATCCTAGATAGCTTTTAAGGTCTTGTGCTCTTTAATTGACAAAGATTACACTGGAAATGCCAGACCGAAATCTCTCAGGACGTGTACTGGCCATGTACGTGAGCATGCAATTCAATATTTTTGCAATTACTTTGCCATCAGTACTGTGGTGTTCTATACTTTCTTTTAATGATATTGTTAGACTGTTCATATTTTGCGATGATCGGAAGAAACTCACAGTTCTGGCAAATCTTTGAGTAAAGCAGCGAGTAGGCGACGACCACGCCCTCGCATTCCAAACAGGGTCTCAGTGGGAGGCATTAAGGGGTGGTGTTGTCAGAGCAAAATATCTTTTTTCCTTTCTCTCTGTTGACTATTCAAGTCCAGACCTTTTGAAGGTGGACGGTACAATGTTTAGAATAGTTGTTATACTGCGAAGACTGTTAGGTAGTTTACAGTTATTACTTTCAAAGGCCATTCGCCCGATGCATATTTGTTGCGCTTCGTGCCAATTGTCAAAAGAGGCCGGGTTACCCTGGCTTGATCCCAATGTCAAGTGAGGCCCACCAAATTCATCTATTGATGCCTTTTTCATGGAAGGCACTCTTTATACCTTCTCCGCTTTGTCCACCCTCATGTTCATTTGCAGACAAATCACTCGATCAGTACAGATAAGATCAGAATATGACATGTTGTTGGTCCGAAAGGGGTTCACAAACAATGTGATTTACCCCACTATTTCAGAATTTCGAAGCTGTTGATGCAGATTTGATTAACATGGTTATTGTCTTTCTTAAACTAGATCAACAAGCTAAAGTTCTTTTCTTTTACCTTATTTTTTTAGATTAGAATTCAGTGTCCTATTCTAAAGGACACAACATGAAAATGGTGGCTAGAGGCCCTCAAGATGGAGCAAGACTAGTGGAGCTTTTTGGTGGAGTCCGGAAAAAGAAAGTTTTTTTTTACTTTTCCTCAGGTACTACACTTATTAAGCTTAAATGGCTTAAATTGATGATGTTGATGACGATGGTGATAGTGACTATGGTGATGATAATGATTTAATTATAGTTAAAATTTTAGCAATAGTTCCAATTAGCATCACAGGCTGGAAGATTAGATTGGCTACCTCCAATGCTGATGTAAAGTACTGTTGATCAATTCACCTCTGCTCATGAGCAAAGGGAGTTAACTTTGTCCATGTCGATTCAGTTCAAATGGGGGTTTTGATCTATAAGGAAGCCATTGCACAGTAGAGTTAAATGTGTCAACAGCTGAACAGGTCAGAGCAAGACTTCTGCAAAGCACCACGTAGTAATAATAAATTATGTAAACATTGTGTGACTCAAACTCTATTTTGGAACAGGGTTAGTATGACAGTGATGCATGTATAATTAATGTATGGGGCTGTGCAGAAAACTCTTGCAGGTCAGCATAAACATAAGTCAGATTGTACCATGAGTGTTGAGGAAGACTCCAGTTTACTATCAGTAGTATCTCATACTTGTAATTGGGAAACATCAGTTGAAAAAGTAGATATGTCCTGGCTTCAATATTCTCCTTGCCAACCAGTTTTATTTCATTTCTTTCTTGATTATGACTAAACAAATAAAAAAAGGAATTCAAAATAAATTGGAATGACAATTAAAAACAGATATATTAACCGTAAGTCTGGAATTTATTGATGCCAAAAAGACACTGTGTGGCCGAAACAATCTGACTTCTGGTACTAACAATCATGTTTGTAATGGAGATGTCAAAATTGCTTCAATTTCATTGTTTGATCTTTGATTGATTGATATTGTTTCTAAGTTGTAGGGACTCACAACGCATCATTGTCCTCTAGCACAAGTGTAGCGTCATCATCACAGTCCACAATACCTTCCACACACAACACATCTACATCATCATCTACCACAGTTATCCCATCTTCTACTGCATCTGACACAATTTCTTCCACATCGTCCACTACATCCACCATTTCTCCTACTGTTGCATCATCCTCCACATCTTCTACCCCTTCTTCTATTACGTCAATCACACCTGCTACACATACGATGATGATAGACCTTACAACACCCCCTACTGGTGGTGGTGAGTAGATTTCACTTGGGTTGCTTGTACTAGTAGTCTCCTTAATTGGAAAGAAACACCAGAATGCAGGCAATAATCTGTGTGTACTGAAACTGCTATTATCAAAGTTCTACACGGGGAATAATTTCCATTGCTGTGCTAATGTAGTGCCAAGTGGCCAATGGCTACTTAATTGCCTTTTCACTTGGCTATCATGCAAAGCTTAAGAACTCTATAACATGTTGGGCAAACTGAATTACAGGTTCGCGGCTTCTTGTTTTCCAGAACAGGAACATCTTGGATTTGCCTTCTATTCTCTTGTTTGTTAGTTAATCGTTTTTCCAAGAAGAAAAGTGACAAAAATTTAAAGTACATGTATGCCTTGAAATACCCTGGCAAAAACAAAGATCAGTTAAAACAACAACAACTGCTGTATGTTTCTTACACATGCTGATACAGAGAAGAAAAATAGCTATTGAAGTAACCCTTACTATGTTTTTATCTGGGCATGATTGTTTATGTGTATGACATTTGACAAAATCATTCATCCAGGTTTAGAATATAACCCTAAGTATATGAAACAAATGGTCTTCTCTTCAATTTTGTTCTTGAAGCTCCTACTCGAAGGTACCTCACAGCACTGGCAAGTGTGGGAGGATCATCACCTGGTATGACCGGTTTTGTCATTATTGTAAGCTTGCCTAGCATGGTTTATTATTGGCTGCCTTCCTTTTGTAAAGTGTTAAATATGTCTTAGCACAGGCTGTTTTAAAAATACAAAACAGTTGTTGACTTGGCTTCTGTTCAACAGATATGTATGGTGATATCAATTCTGATGGGAGTGATGATGACGTGATCAACAATTCCATGAAAATATTAGAATCCTGTGGTCAGTAGATTATTATAAAGTCATGACCATTGTTTGATGATAACTGCATGTGATTATGTTATACTATGTGATAATCATTTGCACATTCACTTGCACCTTGGTACTTAATCATATGCACTTGCACCTTAATTGCATTATATAGCATTGTCACGCGCGTATCCGATAGTAGGTATTTACTTGCATCGGCTTAATAAAACGGGGTTTTTAGAACATGTTACCGAACGACAAACATGGTGGCAGCGACGTGGTTTATTTAGCAATAATGTAACGGCTCTAGCTTAGTTACCGACTCAACGACAAGAGGGTGTCGGCGCCGCTTACTGAGTTCTCAAAA
>JAEMPF020001476.1:26494-43803 GCA_022496165.2 Catalaphyllia jardinei | reverse complement strand
TGAGTGCTCTCCAAACTTCCCAAGTGCTCCATAACTCGATAGTGCACAGCTAAAAGCATGAACCAATTGTTTTATAACATAGCCGGTGGAATTGTGCATAAAATCCGACGCGAATAACCGACAACAATATCAGAAGTGATTGTTCGCGGTAAGCGAAATAAACAAAATAGGAATTGGTTTTATTTCAATCTCTCTTTTGAAAGCTCGAGTTTCATATTTAACAATTTCAAAACGGAAAAATTTAACTTACCTTTGAAGGATGAAACAGACCAGTTTGTAACTTGTTTGGTTTTACCAGAGTGTCTTTCTGTCAAAATTGCATTTCACCCTCGAACAGTGAAGCGAATCGTGATGGCGCCGATGCCGAGTCTCCTGTTCCGTTGTTTTTCTCTTTTTCTGCCTCATTTAAGAACTCTAGCCCAAGAGAAAAGGTCGGAAATTGTCTTCGTTTTGGGACTGGTGGTTGGAGTCTCTGTTTCTACCCATTATTGTCGCGAAATATCTGAATATTTTTCCCCACGCTAACAAAGGCCGCTCGCGCGAAAAAAAAAATTTCTGGCAAAGCGATTTGCTCACGCCATCAGCGCGAGAGTGCTCCATCGAGATTTGGAGCACGCGTACGTTACTGAATTTGATTGCGTGGCTCTGCCAGCTATGTTATAAATCTACACATAATTCGAGTAAGAAATACTCTACATTTTGAGTAAAACAGAAATTTACCACACGATGAGTTTTAATTGTACTCAAGATATTGGGTAAAATACTTTAATAAAAGTACCCAACATATTGAGTAAAATAAAAAGAAATTTTCAATACAACATTTTCAGCAGTGAATAAAAGTTCATCTCATTAGAAATCACCATACCTACACCATAATTATATACATAATGTTTATACTTTCGAAATACTTTCAGTGTTTTCAGGCTTTAGTCAATCCGTGACGAATACTTCTCCTTATTACTCTCTTTATTAAATCTATTTTGAAATCACTGGTTATCCTTGCAATCTGATTGGCTCTCAGGGGTGTTATTCACGAATCGCACTATTTTTTGCTCTAAATCGCATCCAATGAAAATGGGACAGTACATACTTGTCCAATACTCTGACAAATTTATGCATAGCATTGTATTGTATTCTATTGTTTTGCGTCGTTTTTAACTGTATTGTATTGTTAATCTATTGTTAATCTATTGTTATGTAGATATAATACAATACAATGCTAACTGAATTTGTTGGAGTATTGGACAACCCACGGACAGTAAAACAAAACAACCAATCAGATTTCAAGGTTAGTTTAGACAAAAAGCCACTGTGTTGCGAATTTTGGTACTACAGATTACCGGTATTGCCAAAACTCTGTTGTTGTTGTTGTCTTTTCTTTTTCAAAACAATTGACGAATTTAATTAATTACACTTTCTGAATGATGACAATGAGCTCCTTCAGGCTGAAGACCTTCTTTACAAGAAGTTTCCAACATTCAGTGTCCATTTTGACGAATATTTTGGGACTTTTTCTTCAACATCTGCTCAAGATCCGTGTGATACCGAGTCCACCAAGACATAAACAAACGAAAAGAGTGATATAGCAGCTATCGTAAGCTTAATGCTGATTGGTTTAGAGATCTTTTCCATTGTTTTTATTTTTTTCATAGGATATGCAATTTTGTTACACAGTGACTGAAAAAATTTTATAAAGTGTGAGAGAGAATGAGTTACTGCTTTTTTGAAAAAGAAAAGGGTTACAGAGTGTTAGAGAAAGGAAGGTATGAGAGAGTACTGTTATAACAATAGCAAGTCTTGTGCCTTACTCTTCAATGGTATAAAAAAAGTGTGGCAATAGATACTTCAAGAAAAAGAGGGAGGAGTTATGGGGTCAGGTTAACAGAGATTAACATATGAGCAAGAGAGAGAGAGAGGGAGAGAGAAAAAGAGGGGAGCGGGAGAGAGAGAAAAAAAATTACAAGATTGGCAAGGAGTAAGGTATCAAAGATATAGATCAGTTTTGAGGTATCAAGGGTATCAATGGTATTGGATCAATGTAACAAGGGTATCTTGAGTATAAATGTATCAAGGGTATCTAGGGTATCGAGGGTATCGAGAGTATCAAAGGTATCAAGAGTATCAAGGGTTTCGAGAGTATTAAGGGTATCGAGGGTATCAAGGGTATCGAGAGTATCAAGGGTATCGAGAGTATCAAGGGTATCAAGAGAATGGAGAGTATCCAGTGTATCGAGGGTATCGAGAGTATCGAGGGTATCGAGAGTATCGAGGGTATCAAGGGTATCGAGGGTATGGAGGGTATCGAGGGTATCGAGGGTATCGAGGGTATTGAGGGTATCAAGGGTATCGAGGGTATCGAGGGTATCAAGGGTATCGAGGGTATCGAGGGTATCGAGAGTATCAAGGGTATCGAGGGTATCGAGGGTATTGAGGGTATTGAGGGTATCAAGGGCAGTAGTCATGCACCTCTTCGGAACCTCTAATTTTATTTGCTCCCGGAATCATCCACCTCTATTGTTTTCAGGACTAGGGCCATTGTTTCTGTTGTTTATTCTATTGTTTTCTCGGCCAATCCTGTTAGACCTTACGAGAGGTGCGTGGCGCCTCATCAAGGGTATCGAGGGTATCAAAGGTATCGAGGGTATTGAGGGTATCAAGGGTATCGAGGGTATCGAAGGTATCGAGGGTATCGAGGATATTGAGGGTATTGAGGGTATCAAGGGTATCGAGGGTATCAAGGGTATCGAGGGTATCGAGGGTATCGAGAGTATCGAGGGTATCGAGGGTATCGAGGGTATCGAGGGTATGGAGGGTATCAAGGGTATCGAGGGTATCAAGAGTCTAATCAGGAGCCCATACCAATTTCAACTTTAGTTGTCCAAGTAATGAACTCTACTAATTATTATCTTAACAAGAAATTAGTACAATATGTATAATCCTGTTTTGAAATGGGATACATTTATTATCAAAAGCTTATGATAATAAGTAATGTTATTTGAATTACTTAGAACTATTAGCATTTTTTATTCAGTACTATAACTCTCTTTTTAATGGCCATGCAAATAAAGCTCATTGTTGTTGTTGTGTCAAGGGTATCAAAGCAGGTTAGTGTATCATCGTTATGATGCTATTGAGGATATATATAGTAACAAGGGTATCAAAGATATCCCCAAGGGTTAGAAGGTATTAACTTCATTAACACCATCTTCAGCATCAAACTTTCACACTCTAGGGAGTGAATATGGCTGCAGTTGTTAAATTTTCTATCAAGTAAAAAATAAAAATGTGTTCCCCCTAAAATTATGTTTTGCATCTGTCATAACCTTATATTTTTTTTGCTGTTAGAAGCTGTTATTGTTTAGGGGCCAGTGCATTTTCTAAATCCTTTCTTTTAATTTATTCCAACTAAGTAAAGCAAGGTACTTGAGAATATATTAGAAGCAATAAATTACATAGACAGCTGGCAAGTGTAAAAGATTAAGTCCCTAGCAAACAAAGTTTATGTTATTGTTAGAAAGAACAAATGATTGGGATAAATAGACATAGAACACTAAAAGTATTCAATTGAAATTTAGTTAACTTTACAACGCATCAAAGTGTAAAATTATACAACAGAATAGAAGCAAATAAAGATGATAATCTCTCCTCATGAGTGAATTGACAAGCTTGTGATATATTGTGGTAAAAATAGTATCAGGGAAAATAGTTTCTTCCGGCACCTGAAGATACACTACTAGCAGTAGTAGAGAGCAAGTGGAAAATGGAATGGGTTGGTAACAGTTGACATGTATCTAAAATTAATACAAAGCTCTCTAATTTTGCTGCTTTTCAAATGTGTGACTTCTTTGTATCTGAACCAAAATAGACACATTTGGTAAGGTTACTAATTAGATACTTAAGTTACCAGGCTTTTCAAATTAATCGATTTTAGTATCTGCACCCAGTCCCTTGCTCGTTAAGACCATAGCTGATTATGAAGTATGATTGCACAATGTACCACAATTCAGCGTGATAGTGAGGCCTATTAACATACGTACTCAATTACTTGTGTCCTCTGGGCTTCACTGCCAAGATCCAAAACAGTCTATTTAGTTGCCCAGATACAAAATATTTTATTTATCCAGTAACCTGGTCGTTACAAAAGCAGAACTGCTATCAAAAAAACAAAAACAAACAAACAAACAAACCAAAGCAGAACCACATCAATCAGAGCGCAAGGTAAAAAATACTTTAATTCATCAATAAATTGTGCTCGAACTTAACTTTTAGCTCTGGTATTCCACTGGACCAGTAGGCTTAGAATTTACTGGTCCCAGGAGCAAAGTTACTGGTCACTCTACATTTTTTCCTGCATGCAATTAATTTGTCTGCAAGTAAATATATGCCAAACTAAAATGCAACCATATAATTAGAATCTTCTTAGTGATACATAGCAACATAAGTTTATTTCAATAAACTCTTCCCATTTTCTTTAACTTTTCTTCATCAAGTCTGTTTCAATGCAGCAGGCAAGGGTCTTTCCTCCCTTGGTCTCTCGCTTGCAAGTTTAGCTGCTGAGCTCATAAGTGTCCTTCACTGGCCTTGTGTGCCTTTAAGCTATCAGTTTAAAAGTTATTTGTTCCAATCCTTAATGCGTGTTTTGTTTTTTTTTCAATTTGTAAATTCCCTTCAAAACGCGCAAAACATTTTGGTTTCTTTTTCATCTACGTGGAGCCATTTGGATCGGGGGTGAAAGCGGAACAATTGGATCTCTCTTATTCATTATTCCATTCATCTTTTTCTGAGTTATTCATTATTCCTTATTCAATTTTGCTCGATATTCATTAGATTAAGGTTAAGCACAGATGGGCGATATCAATTCTGTAACAACCGGCAAAATTCTTTGGCGCGTTTTTTGTTGATTTTGTAGAGCCGACGTACATTCTTTCGCTAAATTGAATTTCTGAGAGAACGGTGTTTCTAAAAAGTTTTTGGATAACCTCTGCCTCGTAATCGCGTTTAAATTGTGTAATGTTTTCTTCAAATGAAGCTTTGGAAGAGTTGGTTCTCAGAAGTCTTAAGGCTTCGCCTTTGATAAAGCCTTTCCTGACGCCTGGAGGGTTGTAGGAGGTGACGTGTTTGTATTGGGAAGTTTCTCTCGGTGTGCACATCCAAAATGGATTCCTTATTAAATCTATCGCCCTTACATATGCATGTATCCAGCAAAGTTATTTCTGTATCTGAAATTTCAGCCGTGAATTTTATGGTCGGTTGATAGTTATTTGCTAGCCATATAAGCGTCTTTATTTCCTGATTGTTTAAGTTCCATAGAGAACAGACATCATCGATATATCTTTTCCAAGTGAGCGGCTTTAAGTGGCTGTGGTTAACGATTTCTGTTTCTGCCGCGGCCATGAAAATGTTGGCAAAGAAGACTGCCATTTTTGTACCCATTGTAGAACCGTATGTTTGAAGATAATTTATGCCGTTAAAACGGAAAGAGTTCTCTTTTAAGATAAGCCTAAGCGTATCTCTGAGGTAGAGGGTAGGTATGGAAGGTTTGTTTAGGTGGAATGTTTCGTATGTTTTACATACAGTGGTGGTTCCTTCCTCCTTTGGGATGTTAGTTTATAGGCTTGTAACGTCCATTGACACTAGCAATGTGTCCTTTTGCGACCTTCATTTTTTGTATAAAGTTTGAGAAATTCGTTGTATCTTTTAGGTATGATTCCTGTACTTTAGCAATAGGCGGAAGGAAGTAATCACCAAATGATGAGGTTAGTTCTGTTGGGCCATCACAGCCAGATATGATTGGCCTTCCGACCGGGTTTGGTTTGTGAATCTCCGTAAGGGTATAGAAAGCTGGAATTCGTGGCGTTAGGGATAGCCATTTCTCTTTAGAGGGCCTTAATGAGTTCCTTGACTCTTCGAGATGTTTCTGTTACCATCGGTAGCGTTAGGGACTCGTAGTTTTCTCTTTGGCCCAGCCCAGCAGTTTTCTCTTTGGCCCACTTGTCCCTCTCGTCTTTTGTCTTCTTTATTCATAATGACAGTTGTGGTCCATTTATTTGCCTTTTTACATTGATATTTGTGTTTTGTTCAATCACTTTAATGGCTTGACGTTCTCTGCGAGGGAAGTCGGTTTTTTGATTAAATATTTTGACCCCCGCCAGTTGTTTTTTGCTCTCTTCTAAATATGTTTCTAGCGCAACCGAGGGTTTAATTGGCAGTTCCCAGCTGGATTTCACGTGGAAGGGGTGTGGCTCTTTGTTCTGGCCATGAAACATAAACTATAGGCGCACTCTCTCAGAAGTTAAATTCAGCGAAAGAATGTCGGCCCTACAAAATAAACAAAAAACGAACATACGAATTGTGCCGTTTGTTACAGAATATCGCCCATCGGTGCTTAGTCTTAAAAACATTCTTATCGGTAAATGGCATTTAATACAAAATCAGCCTCTGCTAAGGGAGATCTATAAAGACTCTCGCCTGCTTTCATACAGGAAAGGGAGATCTTTGAAAAACGTACTCGTTAGAGCAAAGCTTTGACATGTTTGAAGGTCAAAGTTTTCCTATCTTGACCAATAGGAGTCGTGTGTGGCCTGTCATCCATTTTCATCATCAACACAATTCACAGATCTCGCTTATATGGTGACCCACCTTTCAAAGGTCAAAGATAAACCTGACAGTGACGACTTTAAAAAAATGGTGAATATCAAGGAGCCAGTCATAAGCAAGATCCTGCCACAAAGTCCTTGCCAATTGCACCGATGGAAGACTCATCAGTGTCATCAGTGAAGACAGCCAGCAAAAAAAGCCATAATTTATTCTTAAGTCGGACACGGTTTATTATTCATTATTCTTTTACGGAAACTGTATAATTCTTTATTCTGAATGTCTAAAACCTAAATATTCCTTATTCATTTTATTTCTTAAGCCGTTATTCATTATTCCTCTTCCACCCCCGAATTTGGACCTTTCTTGCCACGATTCCTAAAACTTCCCCGTTTTCTTGGCGATCTTGCCTTCCTCTGAGGAAACTATTCAGTGAGCTTTGAACTTGTTTTCGTTTGGACATGTCAGCAAGTTGTATTTTGAAAGAAAAAATAGGTGACATCAAGTTTTCGGAACGCAGAAAGCCATCATACTGAATCTCACAATGCATTTCATTTCAGGGTAGAACCCAGACCAGGAGAACGCCTTGCATTTTTGTGCTCGATCGTTTTGAAGCGTTAGTTTTCGGAAATTCTTTGTTTGCTTTTACACTTTTAGCCCTTTTTGGCAAGATACAAATTAAAGCAATTATTTATTGGGGTAACTTCACTCGTCGAGAGGACTAGTGGCAAAAAAATCACTCGTTTTGGGCAATTTATACTCGTTTTCGACGACTGGACGACCGTTAAGTTCGAGCTCTGCATCATGGCAATTTGATTGCTTAGTTTTAGCAAACCTTGGAATTTAATTGATTGGTGTTTCGGTGTCATAATATCACTGAAATGACTATAGTTATTTCTTATCCAATATATTACGTCCACGGATTAATAATTGTTAACACTGTGAGGATAAAGTGTTTTGCCCAATAATTAAAAATACAACACAGTGCCCCTCCATTGAAAGTCAACAGTAACTGTTAAGCTCTAAGCTCGATTTGCAGACATGTAATTCCATGCATGATAGTAGTATAGGGGGTCGGTTTGGCCGGTAGCCAATCAGAGGGCCGTATTTCGAATTTTAACCAATCAGAGAGCCGCATTTCGCCCACGTGACTTTAGCCACGTGGTATTTGACCCGCAGGGGTCTGGACCAGAGTTTAGGTCAGGGTCTAGGGCCGTGCGGCCAACATGGAAGCGGGGCTGACCGGAAAAGACATCGTGCCAACCGGAAGTGACGTCATCGGATCGGCAATGACGACAGGAAGTCGAAAAGAACGACAAACACCCAGAGTGAGAGGTGAAAAAACGATTTTATTTCACAGATTCATTAACAGTTTACAGTCAAAGTTGAGGCGATCGATCCGGGCTGGATGGAGGAGTGGGTTGAAAGTCTGTGGTGTAGGGATAATCTTCCGGGTACTCTGCAGGAGACCAGTACCACGTGAAGCGGATGTGTGTGACAGTGACCTCGTTGGGATCGTAGGGATAGGCATAGGCGGCTGGTTGTCTTTGTACATGCTGTTCAATATGATAGAATCGGATTCTGTGATGGATGGATTGGGACATGGCCTGATTTCGTCAGGGATGGTTTGATTGATGAGTCGATAGATGGTTTTTCCGTACGAACTGCAAGGGTTCAACGGGTGTGAAAATGGAGGCGTGAATGAAGAGAAAGCGTGGTCCGTCGGGATTGGTGGAGACGAACCAATCGAGGTTGACCCACATGAGGTACCAGACCATGACATCGATGGGGTGTGGTAGAGGATCCCAAGAGGAAGTGCCTGGTTCATGAAGTCGGTGGGCGAAGGAACTGCTCCTGAGATGGGCGATGGTTGTTCTGGCCCTTTCGATTTGGGTGGGTCCTTGTAGTTCAGGGGGTGTCACCCGAACGGGGTTTTCGTCCGATTCTTCCAGGCTTTCATTGGCTCGGAGTTCCTCGTGGGTGCTCTCTGTGCTGTTGCTGTCATCGTTGGTCATGAGTCTACAATGACCGCATTGAAAACTGGTTTCACGGGCTTTTTGGAAACAGCGTTTGTGGAGGAGTTTACCGCAGCAGGGCATCACGTGACGGAGGCAATGTCAAGTTCCAATCAACAGATGAAGCATTTGTCTTGGAAGGGTTGCAATTCGGGTCCCATCCCTAGTAAACGTAGATTTTGTCTGCAAGCCATCATGAATGAAAGAAGTGATCGGGGGTGAGCGCTCACTCTTAAGTAGAGTGTGGGTGTCACGTGTTTTTTGTTGACGTCATGAGAGGAGGATACCCTATCCCCCTCTGTTCTGACGTCACGGAAAAGGAGACCTGTGATTGGTGGAGATGCTAGACATAAAGGAGGAGAGTGCGGGGTTTCGTCACTCGCAGTATTACACTGGTCTTGAGCGCCGTCATGCCCGCCACACGCAGCTACGAGGTGATCCTCTGTGACATCGATGACAATGTAGAGAAGTTGAGTGATGACTGGGAACGAGTGCAGCCGAAGAGGCGGCGTGCGAAGAAGGAAGCGGTTCGAAAGCACAAGGTCATGTGCAAACTTCAAACGTGTCCGGGTATGTTGGTGAAGGCCCATGAGGAATTTGGCAACAGTGCGGAGCGGCAGAGGGTCAAGGAGGAGATGGAGAGTCGTCTTCCGGATTTGGAACAGTTGGGGGAATTTTTGAGTAAATTTTAATTTTTCAATTGGAGTTCCCCTTCGGGGTCGCACCCCACCACATCTGTCAAAAGTCAATGATCACACAGGATGATGGATTTAAAATGCAATTTTAATGACACAAGGATTGGTACCATAGCCAAAAGGCGTGACATTCAGTGACAGAACAATGATGAACTTGTTCATTGTGGTGAAAACCACAACTGGGTAACAGAGAATGGAATCGGGTTCTTAAGACATCGTATTTGGGACAACCCAATGTTTCTAGATCGAGCGAAGGTAAGTTCAGTGTCTGTAACAAGTCTTTTTCCACGTGACCTCTCTTGTAGCCTACGACGGTTCTTGCATCTGTCTTGTGTTCTTGATATAGGTTCCTGACCAAGGGTTGCAACAGCATGAGAAGGTGAGCATGTTCTTCTTGGCTGGGTTGGTAAGTGAGTCCGTGGATGTTGTGGCAGACAAAATTGACTGTTCGTTTGTCTTGGTCGTTTAAAGCCTTGTATGGGACGGGGATGAAGAAAGCATGGCGTCCATGTTCTCTGTTCCAAGTGTAGTAACCCAATTCTCTGGCGTGAAATGTTTTGTTGATGAAGAATCCTTCTAAGTCGAGAATGAAACAGAGATTGTCCTGAACCACCTTCATGTTTGAAATGAATGCTTGACACGTCACTTGGTCATGAACCATTCGACTTCTTTTTGCACTGCATCACGGACCATGTCATTGAGATTGGGTGTGACTAGTCCTCTTTTTCCCAACCGCAGTTTTTCTCTGGGGGTGAATTCTGGTTGCCAATTGCCTTCGAAGGGACCCATGTGTCGGTCAACGATTTAACGCACCCCTTTTTGGAGGATGACATCTTGGACGTTGCGTTTGATCACTCTTCCATCGAAGAGCGTGATGAACTTGTCGGCTTCCAACTAGATGCGTCTTTTTCCTGTGGGGTATTCGTCGACCCACTGGAAAAGATCGCATAATCGCTTGGAGCATTTCAAGAACAGCCGATTTGGGTTCCTTTCGGAATGACACATGGTCATGGCCAACGGGTTGTAGCAGTAGCACTTCATCTTGTCCAAGGGCAGTTGACAGTATTTCTCGTAGCGTTGTCGTTTGGCTGAGTCCAAGTATTACTCTACGTCGTTGACACCGCAACCGACAAAACAACCTTGGACAGGACACTTGAAGTATTCCCAATGACTCCACTGGGTGTCGGTTTCTCTTGGCTCCAAAGCTTGGTCAGGATGAACTTGGCAAGGATGAAAGAGGGGTGTGTCGGGTGGTGAAGGATTTCTGTAGGTGGGTTCTTCGGGTTTTTCTTGTTTTAGGTTGGAGAGGGTTTGCAGGAAGACATCTGGGTCGAATTCTTCGACGGGGTCTGTGGAGGAGAATTGGAAGAAGACTGGTTACCATTTTCTCTTTGCAATGTGTCTTGTATGTGTTTGAGTACGAGTTTACGTTTGGGCGTGAGGGGACGGTATTGGTGCAGATATTTTAAAGTTTCTTTCTGTCGTGTTCGTTTTAAGGCGAATGCGGTGACGTGTGAGGTACATTCCTCTTCGTGGACTAAATTGATTTCTTCTAGTTGGTCTTTGAGTTTGCGAAAGATGGTTTTCAATGTGACGGTGGAATGGAAGTGAATGGAGTTACCTGACTTGAGCTTCTTGTTCTTCTTGCTCTTGTCCTTGTTCTTCTTCTTCTTTCTCTTCTGCTTGAAGGTGGGATACTTGGCAGGCGAATGATCGTTCAGAGAATAATCGACCACGCCTTCACATCCCTCCTTTTTTTCTTTTTTTGGTGGGCGTGTCCATTGGTTGGTCCACTGATGGATCTTCTGGTAACATGTACCGTGTTGGAGATTCTTCTTCTTCGGCACTGCACTCGTTCATGGTGACGGAGGGAAGAAAAATGAATGACGACACGGAGGGTGTTGCGCTTTACGTGGGTTGTGAGCAGTGAGCAGTACTTTTCCGATCACGCGTGAGCCTAATCAATGAGGTGCGTGGTTGACCAAATAAGGTCAGAATGATTCTGACCAATGGGGTGCGTTTGTGACCAAATAAGGGCAAGAGGGATGGTATAAAGGTGATAGTGCGAGTTGGTGTGTGCACACTTTTGGTGACGATGATTGGCGGTGAAGAGATGGAAGTGCCTCGAAACGAACCTGAGAAGAAAGAGGAGGAGGAGAAACCCGATTTCTTGTATTTACTGTTTCAGCGAATCATCGACACCATTTTGATGGAAGAAGTGTCTGCGCTTGGTTTGAAAATGAACAAGTACAGAGCGGTCCTGGTCGAAGCTGTCTTGAAGTTTCGTGAAGAGTACGAAAACGACCCAGCTGATACGAGTCGATTGACAGATGCCTTTCGAGCTGGTTAAAAAGTGTTTAGGGAGAAAGAAAACAAGAAAGCGACGGTGGATGTGTTTATGAAAGAGATGAACAATCAACTTTGGGTGCCGAGTAATCGCGATGGCGACGACGACGAAGAGAGTGTTGTACAGTAACAGTAACGAGATTAGTAGTTTGATCGAGTCCGCCTGTGGATGGAAGGTCACGCCCTTGGATTGTCTGGATGATCCTGTGGGACCCGGGGACTGTTCGAACTGTTCTTGTTCGACCTCTTGTACTATGAGCGACCAGAGCGGGAATGGACGGTGGACGAGTTGTTGGGGAAACGTCCCGAGTGAGAACGTCAGATTTTTCCTTTGTTGAATGCTTGACAGTACGCCTATCTGTTCACTCACGACTGGTGCTTGGTGAGTTACATCAAGGAGTTGGACAAGATCTTGTTTCAACAGGTGACATGTCCCGTGAATTTGGGCCGTGCCAGGACGAACAGAGATGTGTGCGAACACGTGGCGGATCTGGCGCTTCGACTCGGGAGGGAGGTCTCGGACTGGAAAGATCGGTTCTTCTTTGATGCTCTCGAAGCCAACGAGCGTGAACTTTGCAGTGATTGCAAGGAAAACATGAGAGTGGCGTTTTACGCCAAGGACGATGGTAGTCTAGCTTTGAAGTAGAAACCGCACGTGGGGTGGTAGAATCTTGAATTAGACCAGACCGAAGTAACCACTGATGTCGGTGCCTGGAGGTTGGTAGTAGATCTCGGGATGTCCCACGGGATAGAAACAGTTTTTGTTGGTCCAGGGATAGACGGAGGTGAAATCGAGGTAATAGATCTTTTCCCGTCGACGACCACGTGATACAGTTTGATGGCATTGGTGCGTCCCCCGAAAAATGCGCCTCGTGGTCTGGGAACGAGCCCGAAGGAGTTGACGAGGCCACACAGAGTGGCGTCGTTTTTCTTCATTTCTTCCCGCTCGCATTCCCACATGACGATGACGCTGTACCCCATGGCGAACAGAGCGTCTTCTTTGCGTCGGGTGACTTCGTAGACGTCACGCATGGTCTAACCGTTTATTTTGTGACGCGTTTTGTCTCGTTCCGGGTAACATTTGGGACAGCCGTGCCAAAAGCATCCGTGGAATTCGTACACGGTGTGAGTGTTGACATCGTACCCGTCCACGTGGAAGGTCTTGTGATCTTGACGAATCACGTGTTCTCCCCCATTGCGAGCGTGACGAATGTGACTGCTGTGGATGTGATTCACGTAGGTCAACCATTCCATGGCTGCGTGGGAATGGGGTTTGCCTTGTCCGTGCCATCCGTTGATGGGTTCGGAGGCCAGTTGACGTTCGGGCATGTGCTTGGTGCGCTAGAAGAGATTACAAGCGCAGGCGATGGTGAGACAGCGTTCCAGGGCATTGAATCCACTGATCTCCTCTTGGCAAAAGACTTGACAGGCCCCTTTGAGCAGCAGCACATCGGATTCGCAATAGGCCAGGAGTTCCTTTTGAAAATCAAAGACATAGTGGGGATCGTGTGCGTCGTACCATTGTTCGAATTCTTGAGCTCGTTCGATGGACATGCCTCGAGGATCGTAGTACTTCTTGTCGGGTAAGGGTCCCACGTAATTTTGATTGTCTGGCGTATTGAAGAAGTGAGGGAAGAAGCCTTTCTTGTGTTCCTTGAGCCCAAAGGCTTTGGGGAAGGCGGACAGCGGCATTTGGAAGAAACATAACGAGTCTTTGAACACAATCTCTCCATCCATGATGGACAAGGATAAGATCTTGGCTCCATTGACGAGTTGCTCGGGAACGACATATTGTTTGTAGAGTTCGTCCAGTATGAGGTAAGAGTCGAACCCTTGGGAATTGTGGGCTAGGACCGTGAGTTGGAAATCGAGTGCCAGTTCTCTCAACCAATCCAGAAAGTCCTGGATGCAAGTGGTGCCTTCGAAACGACACAGTTCGTCACTGTTGGAAGTGGCGGCGCACACCAGATTGGGCACGTGGATGCCGGTGTCTTGCATGGTTTTGCTGTCCCAGTAGACAAAGAGTTGTCCCGTCGGCTTTTCGTTTTCAGGATCTCAATAATGTTCTCTGTTCTTCCAATTTGGTGGGATTCTGGATGAAGCAAGTATTGGGATCGTGATATTGCTTGCAGGATGGACATTCGCTGGTACCACACAGGTGTCGCGTCCCGATTTCGCGTTCTCGTAGTAGCCTGTTGCCGTGGGGGCACTTGCGTAGGACGGCACACACAGGTTTGATCTTTTTGGTGGCATCGCCTCTTTTTCCGTCGGCAACGGAATAGAGGTAATGGTTCCCCATGCACTGTTCACCGAAAACTTTGCGATGGCATCGAGGGCATGTGTGACGAGCCTCTTGACCAAGACTCTGTAAGTAATCGCGGCATTGGGTTTGACAACAAGCGCGGCATTTCTTGGCGTTGCAAGGATGTTCTTTTATGTCATTGGTATTGAATTGGGTCTCGCACTCGACACAGAAATAAACGGACCCGAGAAATCCTGGGAGGGAGTCACATCCGTGGAAGTGTTCTCCCACCTTGATGAGTATGATCTCTTTGGGTTGGGGAGGTCCTTTGAAGATGATCTGATATTGCAGATCCACCGAGAGGACAATGAGACGGTAATCTGACAGATGTCGTTGAAAGGTCTCGATCTCGGGTAGTCCGCAAGGACCTTGGGGAACGCCAGCTAGACGATGCAATTCTTGGGCTTTCTTTTGCTGGATCGGGTATCCATCTTTAAGATTTTTGTAGTCTCGGTCTCGGGTGTTGGTCTCGCGTTGGCGTCGGCCAAAGCTTTCATGGTCACGATGGCGCGTGCGCAACATAGTTGGTCATCGTTCTTGATTTTTACTACGCTCTTTTTGAGATCCAATAATTTTTCCATGGCCATGCTGCCTTTGCGGATTCGTTTGTTCCCGGCTCCTCGTCATGGATCACGAATGTGAGAAATGTGCAGGGAGAAGGAATCGTCCAATCGGAACTGTTCGTTGGAGTTCAACATGCGTGAGATTTGTTGCATGATTTCACGCGCTCGTAGATCGTTGTTGACCCACTCCTGACGCGTATGCGACTGGAATGGTACGAGTGTCTCAAACGATTGGAATTGATGTTGATGAGAAAATTTTCATTGGGATGGACTTCTGGATCGTTGAGGACTTGCTCTTGTATGGCGCGTTGGAGTGCTTCTTCCATTTGGCGCGGTAAGATCTGTCGTTGTTGTTGCTGGACGGGTAAAGGTGCCCCGCCTCGGCGTTGCATCTATCGCCCCACATGGTTTCTGTCGAACCTGCGTGGAACACGAACAACCCAAACCGCTGACCGAACACAGTCACCATTGCAGTCACACCGACGCCGAATGCTGTCTCCTGGGCACTTGGCCCACCCCCGAATTGCAAGAAGCAGTCAATCAACGTTACGTCATTCTACACGTGTACGAAGTCTGGCACTTTCCGCGCAAATCCGATCAACTGTTCTCCTCCTACGTCAACACCTTCCTCAAAATGAAACAAGAAGCCAGCGGATGGCCCGAGTGGGTGGTTGATGATCCCGACAAACGCAAACAATACATCCAAGACTACCAGGTCAAGGAAGGTATCCAACTCGATCCCAACAAGATACAAAAGAATCCAGGTCGACGCTCCCTCGCCAAAATGATGCTCAACAGTTTCTGGGGCAAGTACGGGCAACAAGGTAACAAGAGCCAAGTCGAAGCCATTTCCACGCCAGGGCGACTGTACAAGTTGTTGAACGATGACAGTCTGGAAATGCAAACCCTATTTGTCATGAATAACGAAATGATCGAGGTGGTCCACAGGCGTGTCGACGATGAAGAAAAGATCCAAGTCAACATTAACATCTTCTTGGCTTGTTTCACCACCTGCTGGGCCAGGCTCAAACTCTACCGAGAAGGATTGAGTAAACTCCGACCCCAACAAGTCCTCTACTTCGACACCGACTCCATCATCTTCTCTCAGCGACCCGGTCAACCCATGCTACTCACCGGCGATCATCTCGGCGATTCACCAGCGAATTGAAACCCGACGATCACATCGTCGAGTTTGCTGCCGCTGTACGGGTACAAAACTCACCACGGTAAAGTCGAATACAAGGTACGCGGTTTCACCCTCAATGCACGTGGACGAAGCCAATTGAACTTTGACCTTCTCAAGGCCAACGTCATCGACGAAATCACCATTCCTCTGGGAGAACCACGTGCCATCCCCGTGCACAACCCCCACAAGATCAAATGGGATGTCCACACCAAAACCTTGGAAACGGTTGAAGAAACCAAACGATACTGAGTGGTCTTCGACAAACGTGTCGTTGATCCCGACACCTTCATGTCGTATCCCTACGGTTACGAAAAACAGTCCACCACCCTGGACGAAGATCTCAGTCAAGCCCATGCAGCCCAACTCGATGATGTAGACATGCAAAATGTAGAACTGTTAATGAATCTGTGAAATGTCTGTCGTTCTTTTCGACTTCCTGTTGTCATTGCCGATCCGGTGACGTCACTTCCGGTTGCCATGACGTCACGTCTGGATGCCGTGATGTAGCTTCCGGTCAGCCTCGCTTCCATGTTGGCCGCGCGGCCCTATACCCTGACCTAAACTCGGGTCCAGACCCCTGCGGGTCAAATACCACGTGACCAAAGTCACGTGGGCGAAATGCGCCTCTCTGATTGGTTAAAATTCGAAATACGGCTCTCTGATTGGCTACCGGCCAAACCGACCCCCAATACTACTCATGATCTTTCAGGTTGATATCAAAAATTTACACAGTCACCTGAGCAAGTGTGAAATGGCCTTCAAAGAAAGAAATACTGAAGACAAAATATTGAGATAGCTAACAAGTTTATTAACTACTTAAAAACATAGAAAAAAGGCTATATTTACAATTATTCAATATATCTGTTGTGATATTAATTTCGTAAACGAACATACAATGTGTTAGGAAGTTATTTAACTAAATCCATGACACAGATTAACTGTACTCAAATTTGTTGACATATCAGCATCAATGATCTATAGGCAAAATACTCTAGGCAGTTCAAAGGGAGCACACAATCTTGCTGAGTAAGGAAAAAGAACTTTATAAAGGAACGAAAAGAACTAACAGTTTACCTTTGTCTCCTGTTTACGCAATTACGGGAAAACCGCTGCTTACAACTCCTCCGTAACACTGCAGCGGTAAAAGTCGTACTTAGGCCTTTCTGTGCTCAGCAAAAACTTTTTTGGTTTGTTTATAAAATTGACAAGGGAGGCACTCTTTGCCAAATATTTGAATTTGTTTTTGAATACTTTTGCGACAGTCGGATAATTTTAGTTACTTTTGCTTAGCACGGAAAGGCCCAGGTACGAGTTTTAGCACTACAGTGTTACGCAGGATTTGTAAGCAGCAGTTTTCCTGAAATCACGTAAACATGAGACAAAGGTGAACTATTCATTATTTTAGTTCCTTTATTTACCCTCTCCCTACATAGCAAGATTGCGTGCTCCCTGTGGGCAGTTCACCACAAATGCACTGGATTAGAACTGGCCAGAGCTACTTATTTCAAGATGATTTTAAACACAATAATACTCTTCCCTTGGATAATCATTATCCAAGGGCAAATTAAGTCATAAATGCACGTACAAAGGCACTTGTTTGTACAGATT
>JAEMPF020001476.1:3994-21494 GCA_022496165.2 Catalaphyllia jardinei | reverse complement strand
TAAACACTTCAAGATTTCGAGCTTCTTCTGTACACACTTTCCATCCATGTCCAATACTATCAACTAGATTCTATCGGAAAAAAACAGAAGTTCCACTCGACCGATTTGTTCTATTTGGCGAATAGAGAATTTTTTTAGAAGATCTGACAAGTAGAGTTTTCTATCCGACAATTGCATGTTATTAGTGAAAGTGACTCCTTGCAAGTTTGTCGATTCAGTCGAATCGTTCGGCGAATGGAAAATTTTGTTTACGACCCGACAAGAAGAGCTTCAATTTGTTCGATTCGACGAATGGAAAATATTATGCTCGATCTGACATATTGTGTTCTCCATCCGAAAATTGCATCTCATTAGTGACTAATGACTATGGAAAGCCATAACTTTCTTATGTGGTTTTTTATCATTATTTTACGTGGTTTCTTCATTATGTGTTGTAGTTACTACATTACGTTTTGTGGTTTCTTCATTATGTCTTGTAATACAGTCCTGACGTGATGTGTTTTTATCATGACGTTGTGTAATAACTTCATTATGGAGGATTGGGTCGAACATCATGGCGGACGGCCACGCTTTTCTACGGTGAAGAATGTTTTGAGGTTTTTTCCACCTTTGAAAGACAAAAAGGATTATATCTGGTTAGAACTCTAGCGTATGCCGGGGAGGAGCCGAAAGAAGAGGGGGAAGAAGAGAACCGAAAGATCTTTCTCGACCACTCCGCTGTCGACTGATACGACCAAGAAAGCGAGAATGAACAGTTCGGAAGGAATGCAGGAGGCGGACAAGATTTCCCAGCTATTTGGCTTGATAAAAGGCCTTGGAGAAAGACTAGAAAACAGGCTGCAAGAAATTCAGATAAACATGGATACTTTTAGACAAGAAATCAAAGTTGAAATTAAAGGCATGAAGAAGACAGTTGCAGAAATAGAAAAGTCGCTAGAGGAGGTTTGGTCGCATATCGATGACAACAAAGAGCAGCTTAAAGCACAGAAAGAAATAAAGGAATGCCAGCAAAACGAAATCGACGAAATGAAATCAGAACTGGCCTCGCTAAAAGGCTTACTGGCTGAAGAAAGGGAGAAGTTTATGAACATTCCCGAACGCGAAGGTGAAAACTGCAAAGAACTTGTTTTGAAAATTGTACGGAATGAACTCGACATAAACACTGACAACATCAGATTTCACGCAGTTCATCGTATGGGCAAAGTCCCACCTGGGAGAAATCGACCGATAATTGCAAGATTCGTCTGTCGTGAAGATAAAAACCGGGTCTGGTCAAAGAAAAAGATGCTGCAGCTCTCAACAAATTATAAAGATGCCTACATCACATTAGATTACGCAAAGATTATCATTTCATTAATCTATTTATTATTTTGTGTAAAAATAAAGCTCTTACTACCCTCGCAGACAGTGTCGAGAATATGGGTTATCAACCAGTTACTTTACGCGAGGTACTAAGTGACGTACCGCTGTTCAAGAATCATGTGTGCTCGACTTTCGATCTATGCCCGCGATATAGCCTCTCCCGAAAGAAGAGTCCAGGATAACTTGCATGCGCATGCTCAGAACGCCGCCATTTTTTCCCCCCAAATCGGAGGAAAAACCATATTTGGAAGTATTTTTCAGTTTTGGCTTGTGAAGCGAGTTTCTGAATGATAATATACAAGCAACAACTTCTGCATTCAGATTGATTAAAAACATGTCAATTAATCCCAAATCAGTGGAATTTCACCAGCACCACGCTATACCACATTCGATTTGTTTTTTTGTTTTACCACAATATCAAAGATAACGAAAGAAATCTTTGCCAAGATTTGTTGACAATTGAGAACACCGACTCGGACTTGAAAGTGCACGCGCTGCATTATGCAAATGACCTACTTGTACGCGTCAGACTTTCCTTTCAAAAACTTTTGCAAACTCGCTTAATATGCAGAAACAATACGAAAAAATGTTTGGGAAAAGAGTAATGACACGTACTCGTTGTCGATGCGATAAAATTACAGACTACGATAAACCATGGGCATATTTCGATAGTTACGTTTTTACCACAATATCAACGCGAGCGCTAGCTGAAAAAGGCATTGCGCGACACATTGACGCGAGCAGCGTGGCTGGGACCTGGTAATTTTCTATTGGTTTGTTTTGAGCATGCGCATGCAAGTTATCCTGGACTCTTCTTCTGCCCGCCCGGGTTCAGCCCCTATATTAAAGGCGGGAAGAAAGGAGAGTTCAGGGACTGGACTAATACAAACCCGGCGAATTTAGCCAAGGAGAGGGAGTAGTATAGGAGTTGGGGGTACGAGCACATTTTCCATATTGTTGGAGGTTCTAACACTTTTTTATCTGCGCTGGATTTCTCAACTATTTCTCCAACAATTAATCAACTGCTGGAAAAACCAAACCAAAAACCAAATGCTGAACCAAACCTTGAATCAAAATATAGGAATAAAATATTGAAATCAAATGAGGAACCAAGACCAAAACCCGGGACATCGGTCTGGAACCAAAACCTTGAATCATTATTGGGAAAAAAATATATAAAAATATATAACATATATAAATTATTTTCTATATATAATATATAATGAATCTGTTTAAAACATGATCATGATCTTCTTTGAACTCATCATTGTCCATCACTCTTTTGAATACATTTTCTTTTTCAATTGACTCAATTAAATTCTCTTCTGATTCTTATCAATTATACCATCAATAATTGTATTATTATCAACAATTGCATTGGCGACAAATTTTACATTAGCAGCATATGTGGCTTGGTGATCTTCTGGTTCTTTTAGATTACCGATACTATGATTTGCCATATCTAAATCACCTTCCATAGCCTCACTACCATCTTTTGGAAGTAGATCTGATTCATTGATTGCTATTTCACGCATTACGTGATCACGTGTTTTCTTCAACAATTCAAAATTAACTGCTTTATGCTTTATTTGGTCATAGTTAGGACTAGGGCCGTCATCTTCAACAATGGTTTTTAGATTATCAATATCATTATTACCCATATTTAGAGCTCCAGTCATAGCTTTACTTCCATCTGATTTCAAGACATCAGTATCTGGTTTGGGTAATTTACTAATTTCAGCGTCTACATAAGCTTTACTGACCAGACTGTTATTATCAAAAAGTCCATCATAGTAAGGTTCACAGTTTTTTATTATATTCTGTTTGAGATCAAAATGTTCTTTACCATCTTTATCTTTTAATTTGATAAAATTTATATTCAGATATCCTTTATTAACAACACTTCTTATGTCTTTGACACGATATTCTATAGGATCATCAGACTTATAATCATCTAAATTTTCCACAGAGAGAATATAATTTCTGTCCATATCTAAATCACCATCCATTTTTCTACTACCATCTCTGGGAAATAATGGTGTGGTGTCAATATTGATTTTTGATATTTCTCCATCGACGTAAGATTTACTGGCTTTATCAGCAATAGCAATGTTTTGTCGAGAGTTTTCAATATCAACATATTTCTTATTAGCAGCATTAGCGTATGCTACAGGATCACCTAAACCATCAATAAGATTGCCATTGAGATTCAAATTCTCAAAATAGAGAATCATATGATTATCAACAACGTCACGGACATTAAAAATAGTATGGTCGAAACTTGTTGACTGTTTACCCTTAATCACTCTTGAATAAAATAGAAATTTTATATTTTTGTTGTAATGAGAACCATAACATCTAATTTAGAATTTTATCCCATCATTTACTCCAGCTCTTCCATCAGAAGTGAATTGAATGATTGATTTAGTATATTGATTGGATATTTTGTCACTATTAAATGTATTAATCGTATAATGACTATCACCATGGACATTAAAAATTATTGTATCATCAACAAGAAAATCACCAGCATCGCCAATAACGAATATTTCAAAAACAGAGGTATAATTACCACTCTCTAATTGATTACCTTTCATTATTATACTAGACCATGCTTCTCCACTAAAACCAGTATCATAACCTTCTTTCTCAATTATATAAGCATCATTATGCGCTTTATGATTTTGAAAGAAATGGTTTGGTGATGTATTTGGTGGTGACCCAACAGTTAATTGACTCTTATCAACAAAGTCTTTATAAAATCGAAAACTCAGTTGTAAATGATAATTATTTTGACTAACTTGTGTACATATACAAAGGAATATGGTTCTTCAGTTGCTTTTTCATATGATTCTTTTGAAATACTGTTTTCGCGGCAAATTAAACTCTTCTCATTAGCACTTGGAAACTCATAAATGGAGAAGTGAGAACAATTCAGTCTGATGTCTTTTGGTGTCTTATAATAACTTTGACTTAGATAAATGACACTGCAATTTTTATGCCGACCTCGTATAAAATAGTCGATTAATGGTTTTTGGTTTTTATCACATACATAATCATCAAAAATGACGATTTTTTGTGAGTCAGAGTCAAGATCTTGAACTGGAATAATTTCATCATTTCTTGCTTCAATAACATCATAACCAACCTCATCGCTTATTGGTTGAAAGACATCCATGAGATTCTGATACTTGGACTGTTCTAAATTTTTGGCTTATAGATAAACTTTATCAAAATAAAGCAGATTGTAGATCATATGCATTAATGTGTTTGTTTTCCCTGAACCACTTGGACCACAAATCAGCATTCGAAAACATTGATGAGGCATGAAATCGTATAGTTGTCTGAAGTTTAAGACCACATCGTCTTCAATATCATAATTCGGTATTCTCATTATATTATATCAGTATATTAATTCGATATAACACGGTGTTCAACATGGTGTTCAACACAGTGTTCAACATAGTGTTCAACAAGGTGTTCAACAAGGTGTTCAACACGGTGTTAAACGTTGTTTTTTGTATATGATTTGTCATTTTTATGTAATGTAATAATTTAAAAAGTAAAACCAAATTTTTTATTTTTATGTAAGGTAATTATATAATAATAAATGAGTTTACTTAAATGGAAAGAACTTGCAAAGAGTAAAACCAAATTTGGGAATAAAATCAATTATGTCCATGATCTAATCACACAACATAAAATCGGTCAGCAGACAAGCCAAGAGTCATTTGCGAAGGTATTCAAACCAGTGACAAGTAAATTAGATGATGTAATTAACAGTAATTTGGATTTAAGGATACCTCAAAGGAGAAAAAGACCACCGAAGAAAGGTGAGCCTGGTATTGACTATATGCCTGAAGTTGATCCATATGAAGCCATGGATGTAGAAGGTCTGATTGATTTTGGTGATTATGTACCACCACAGCAGGAGAAACAAATAGTACCAAAACCACTAACATATGAACAATCATTGGAGGACCTCATTAAAGGGAAGAAGGAGATATTTGTCGATCCCCAATATTTTCCCCAAGATCATAAAGAGCAGCTACCTGAAGAGCAACCACCTGAATACGATGAAGATGAAGAAGTTGATTATACATTGGATGATGAATATTTAAAAAATACAATTTTGGATAATATGGGTCTTAATAATTATGAAGATATTAATTATCAATTAACTCAACCTGAAATGACATTAAAAAAAAATCAGCTATCTCAATAAGACAAAAAAAATGCCGAATTGGAAAGACATAAATTAAAGGGTTATAAATCAGATGTTACAAAAAATACAAAAGTGGGAAGATAAAGGAAGTTGATAAGCAGATGATAACTAAAGCAATGGATGATCGAAGAGTTGTATTGAATGAATACATTAAAAATCTTACGGATAGACTCAAAACAATAAAAGGTAGTGGGATAAAAGGCCGAGGAAGAAGACAGAGAGGTGGAAATGTTATGTTTTTCACTGATGTAAAGCAGCTTCTCAAGAAATTAGAATTGATTATTGCTGAGGGTATTGCAGGTAATATATCAATTAAGATGAGAAATACAGGAGTTAATATACTGGACACATTATTGAGAATGTCAACAATCAATAGACAGCAATATAATAAATTGTATAATCAGTATTTCAAAGTATAATTGTGTAAAGTTATTATATATACATGGATCGCGAGATTGTTTTATCATCATACAGTGTCAAAGATCAAGGAAACAACACTCCTCAGATTCAACAGGCCCATAATATTGGATAGCAATTCTAAATATGTATAAAAATCGATGAGTAACCAGGAGGCATAATTAAAAAGTTAAAAGACGTTCTCTGGTTAAAAAGTTTTAAGAACTAAGCTTTCGACTGCCAGTCTGCAATCTTATCAACCATCCCGGTTGATAAGGCCTGTGATTACATCAGAAAAAAGCTAGACGAGGACACCACGCTACACTCAAGAACGAAGCTCAATACCGATGAAATCATCTCCCTCTTGGAATTCACTCTCTCTAACAACTACTTCATGTTTAATGACTCTGTCTACAAACAGATACATGGATGTGCAATGGGGAGCCCAGTTAGCCCCGTCGTAGCTAATCTTTGTATGGAAGTAATTGAAGAATCGGCAATCGCCGCCTCGACAACACCGCCAAAAGTCTGGAAACGTTACGTAGACGACAGTTTTGTCATAATCAAAGAACACTTTGTAAGTAAGTTCCATGACAATCTCAATGCAGTTGACCCTAAGATATCTTTCACCATCGAAACTGAGAACAATGGCCAAATCTCCTTCCTAGACACCTTGATAACAAGGAAGAATGGTGCAGTTACTATCAGTGTTTATCGAAAACCCACACACACTGATAGATACCTGGATTTTAATTCTCATCACGAGTTAAAACACAAAATAAGTACCGCCTCTACCCTTCTAAATGGGGCACTCAACCTACCGAGCACCGCTGAAGGAGTAAAAAAAAAGAGCTGACCCACGTTTCAAACGCGCTAAAATCAAATGGCTACCCATCAGCAACTATTTCGAACATCTTAAAGAAATCCACCTCTGAAGTCATTCCTTCCCCTGAAGAGTTGGTGGGAATGTTTTTTAAGTGGACAGACCCACCAGACTCCCAAAATGGCTTCGCAGTCTTACCATACATCAAAGGTGTCACTGAACCACTTACAAGAATTCTCCAGAACAACGGCATCCGAGCCACCACCAGACCGGTTAAGACCTTGCAACAGGAATTTGCGTCTCCCAAATCAAGACCTCCATCAGATCGGCAAACGAACGTTGTCTATAAAATCCCCTGTGCGGACTGCACATGGAATTACATTGGAGAAACGGGTAGATGCCTACACACTAGAAAAAAGGAACACATACGAAACACTAAAGTTTTTAAAAGTGGTTCTAATATTGCCAGCCATGCGTGGCTCGAAGGCCACACTATTGATTTTGAGAATGCACGCGTCATCGACAGAGGCAATTCACGCATAAGAAAAACGCTGGAATCTTGGCACACTGCAATTACCAGCCAGGCAGACAACAATTCTAAGCAGCTACCAAGACAATACTCAATTCTATTGTAATCTTATCCTTGTTATTAGCATTTTCTTGTCGCACAAGTATTTCTTTTATATTATTGTATTTATTTAATATATTCATTCGCTATTCTCTCACCTTTTTGTACATATATATTTTCTCTGCTTTTTACACCTCACTTTTTAAAGATTGCAGACTGGCAGTCGAAAGCTTAGTTCTTAAAACTTTTTAACCAGAGAACGTCTTTTAACTTTTTAATCTAAATATGTAGTTGGCTTGAACCGAATCATTCACATGGTTCAATGTAAATTCATCATACAACAATCAATTGATAAAGTACATCTCTTATAACGGTTCAACATTTCACAACATCACTTTCCCAGCAGGAGTCTGGAACTATACTGACTTTGATACATACATCAAGGACATAACGAAGATTGTCAAAGATGGTGCTAATAATAATGAGTATCCTATCACTCTCGAATTCGATAATACAACATTTAGGGTCACAGTCACATTAGCCAAGAATTATCAACTTGATTTAACTGCAAGCAATTTCAATGACCTAGTTGGGTTTGATAAAGAAATATTGAAAAATTCAACAGAATATAGGACCAAAGGTGCCTAATCTCAGTCAAGGTACAGACATTCTTAATATCTACTGAGACCTTATCAATGATTCACTTGTAGACGGTCAAGATACAGACATCATTTATTCCTTCTCAACCAGTGTGCTTCAACCTAGTTACTCCTTTACCATTGAACCGAGAAGAGTTACATTTAATCCTATCAACATGAATAGTATAAACAGTGTCAGGATACACATTACGGATGATTACGGAGATTAATTAACCTGAATGGAGCGGATACATCTCTTTCATTAATCTTGAAAAAAATAATATAATATAATAATATATAATGAAACCATTTGAATTCACTAGGGTTTATCATCCAAAGCTTGGAATTTTTGTGGATAAACATGTAGGATCAGGGATTATCGTTGATAATATTTTCAAACCAATGAAGAGTGCTGCGTCATCTGTCGTAAAAATGTTCACCAAGAAATCAGGTGAGAAGGCATTAAAATCAGGTGTTTCACATTTAAGCGAAATGGCAAATAAAAAGAAATCTGAGAAGTCAGGAGACTTGATAATGAAAAAGCTTAGGAGTATGAGAATTGGCGACGAGAGACAGCAAGAAGAAAGTACAGATATGATCATCGATAGATTGATATCAGGATCAGGCTTGAGAAGAAGGAGGTAGAGTAAAAATTATGTTATATAATAATTTAGAAAACAGTCCTAAGGAAGCACGCGCGCTGATTGGTCAAAAAGCCTGTTTGTATAACTCGATGTAGACACAGAACTAAGCGCGCGCTGTTGACGTAGTGATGGCGCGAGCAAAGAGAATTTACATTCTGCTAATCAAAGTTTACAAGTTGTTTTCCTTTTTCTCGTCGTGGTGTTTTCTAAAAGAAATAGAAAACATGTACTCCGTGTTTGTATCGAGTTATACAAACACTCGTGAAAGTTTGGGAGAACTCGAAAAAGCTGTGGAAACACACGCCTGCGGCTCGTGTTCCCACAGCATTTCTCGTTCTCCCAAACTTCCACTCGTGTTTGTATAACTCGATACAAACACGGTACATGTTTTCTATTTCTTAAATAATAGCTTTCAGAACAAGTGAATACTTACAAAAAGGGAGTTGGTTCGATTTCAACTGAATGATGTTATTGAGATCCCACAAAACAATCAACACCAGAAAAAAATGGGTATAAGTTCACAATCAATGACAGGTCTGCGTTCTATGATTGGTACAATGCTTATTTTGAGGTGCAGTTTCAGTTACAAGCATTGGCTGATGGTACAGGTATTCCAGATGCAACCCGATCAACAGTTATTAATGGAGCTCATTCATTTATTAACCATTTGACAATAAAGAGTGCTGGTAAGATTGAAAATGAAACTGATAATCTTCATAAAGTAACTTTTGTCAAAAACCTCTTGGAATACAGTGACGATTTCAGTCGCTCGGTAGCTAAAGATAGTTTTTGGTATCTGGATGTAGCAAATTTAGCTGATATGACTGCTGTTGGAAATACAGGATTTGAGGCTAGAAGGGAGTTGACGAAAAGAATTGGTGAAGGTGGTGGAGCTGCAAATGCCGCCAAAGATGTTAATATAATTATACCTCTTAATCGATACAGTTTCTTTGAAGAGTTACATGAAAAAATGTTGGTCCCAATGCAACTTCAGTTCGATATACAGTTACAGAATGACGCAGAATTAATATATAAGGCAGCTGCAGCAGCTGCTGGTCGAGTGGTTGTCAATAGATTCTTACTATGGGTTCCGAGACTATTACCAAAGGACAATTTATACGATAAGTTTATCGAATCCTTTTTGACGGAGAAATCTTGGACGTATAAAAGAGAATTGTATACAGCTTCCAATCCAACACAGAGCAGTGGATTCTTCCAGATCTCACCAAGTATTGACAATGTTGTTTCCGTCTTTGTTTACCTCCAACGAAATAAAACAAACGATGAAGATACAAATCCATACCACTTCGAAACTTTCAAACTGAATGCGGCTAATAATAATAGCAGTCTCACGCCATGTAGATTGGAATATGGAAATGGAGTATTCTATCCAGAAACTGAATACGATTCAGAATCAAAGGTAAGGATCTTCAACGATGTGATGTCATATGGAATGAGAAAGAATAATTACAATAGCGGTACCCAACTCAACATGTCTAATTACAACTCTCTTTATTCTCTCATATATTTTGATTTGTCCTTTCAAACGGATAAAGTAACCAGAGACCCGAAGCAGTTGATATTCAGGTATAAACTGAGCGCAAATAGTGCTGCAAATTTCAATGTCCATGCTATAGTCCTATACGAAGAGACAGTCGTAATCGACAAGGTGGGAAATGAATTGGTTATAGTATAAAAAGTATTAACACTAATAAGATATTCCTTATTTCGTATATGTTACATAATGAGAAAATTATATAACATATATTATATACAAGAAATAACTCAGCTTTTTACAATAAATGTTAAACTATCAGAAAATCAGAAGAAGAATATTGGTGATGCTTACCGTAAAAGGGAAACGATTGTAATCAGGCTTACAAATGACTCTCTTCACGGAAACGACACTCTACATGTCCCAGCGATGGTAAAGAAGAGATTGGAGAAGAATCGTAAATTGAATAAAGGTATGGATATTAAGCTTTCTAAGACCAATATCAGAAAGCAACTTGGTGGCAGTTTGTTGACTTCAGCTCTTGCTCTTGCGCGTGCATTTGGACCAACCATTGCCAAAACAATTGGATTGGCAGCTTTAGCAGGGGCCTCCAGTGCAGGAGCACAACAAATTGTTAAAAAGGACAAACTGGAGGTTTCCTCATTCCACAAAATAAGATTGATAAGCTTATTGCAAACAAACACCTACTAACTGTAAAACAAAAGAAAGATATATTGGACGCTCTTCAAACAGGTTCAGGTGTTCAAATAAAACCAACAAAAAAACAATCAGGTGGTTTCCTTGGTACTTTGCTTGCCAGTATTGGGATTCCAATGGTTTTAAAAGCTTTGACCGGAAGGGGTGCCCCCAAGATTGGATCACCTACCCAACCTCCTCCAAGGGGAAGAGGAGCTCCGAGAATAGGTGCATATAGGTCGCCACCGTTTTTTGGCAGTTGGGGTGACAACCAAGTTGGTATGGGGAAAAAAAAAAGGAAGGGTCTACTATTAGGACCAAACAGCCCGTTCAATCAAATTCCACTTCTAGGAGCAATACTGTGAAACCAAAATTCCACGAAGATATCCCGATGAGCAATCATGATCTGATGAAATGGTGTAGATATCTCAACATCCCAATCAATGATAATCTATCAAGGGATAAAAGAGTTCCACATGATCATAACCAAGCATTATTTATCTACAGTCTTGAACCATCATATATGAGTGGAAGCCATTGGGTAGCTACTTATGTAAAATATGGTGTGATAAATTATTTTGACAGTTTCGGAATGCCTCCTTTTCAAGAAATGGTAAATCATGCGAAAAGAAAGAATTTAACTCTGCTTCATCAAAATAATCAAATTCAAAATATGAGTACAACCACATGTGGATACTTTTGTTTATACTTTTTGAATGAAATGAATAAAGGAAATTCATATTATGATTTATTAAAAGTGTTTAATATACATGATACAATGGACAATGAGAGATTCATTGAATATTATTTCAAAAATATCTAAATTATATATATAATGGTGAAATCATATTGCGTAAAACAGAAGAAACTGAATGCGTTCCAGGTAGTGAACGATATACTAAAGCTAAAAATGGGCGTATGATTTTGAAATGCACTTGTGCTGAATGTGGGATAACAAAGACCAAATTTGTAGTAAATACAACTGGAGGTGCATTACCAAGAACGAAACCTGTCGGCCCATATTGTGGAATTAAAAAGCCTCCACATGGAAGAAAATACGGAACCGCAGGTGAGTGTATTGACAAAAATCAAGTAAGATATTATGGGCTCAATGAGATCCCAAAATCTATAGTAGAAACAATCAAGAATAGCAAACTCACAAAGAGCCAAAAAAAGATGATTGAAGATCATTTCAATAGTAAAAAATCAAAAACCTAATGGAGCCCTCACAAGCTGGGGGCTTACTTGGAGAGGCGTTGCTTAAAGGTTCGGTAAAAGGTTTATGGAATATTGGACGAGCTGGTGCCGCAAGGGCTGTAAATTCAGATATTGTCAAACAAAAAATAAAAGAGAAAGCTAATCATTATCTTGGTCAAGCATTAGACAGTTTCACATCTGATTTATCCAAAAAAAACTTGATCCAACACAAAGTGGTAGTGGATTACCAATACATTTCCAGCTTGGAATGTTGTCACTGCACCTGGATTGTTCAAAGGACCTGAAGTGAGTGTAAAAGAGGGTAGAGCCTTGGTTGCTGAATACAAGAGACAATACAAGGCTTACAAAGATGCTGGAGGCAGCAGATCATACAACTCATGGATTAAATGGAAAGGTTATGGTGGAGGGTTAGACATCCATAATGCTATATTGAAAGTAGCGCCTAAGAAGGGTTTTGTGATGCCTGGACATAAGTATACAGGGCCTGGAAACCCTCTTGAAGAGCAACTGAGGTATGATCCTAATATTGGTCAGATACTTGAGATATATCAACAACCAACAGGTAGAACAGATGCAGTCAGTATGCAGCATGATGTTGATTACTCAGTTTGTGGTAATAAGCCAAAAAGTGATTAAGTGAAGTGCAAAAATGAAGCCGATCGTAAGATGGTTAAGGCTCTTGATGCTATTCCATGGAAAGATCGACAATGGGGACATACTGTGTCTAGGAACGCCATAGCAGCTAAGTCCAAATTAGGTATGGGTGTTAAGAAGCCAAAAAACGGGAAAAGCCGTCGAGTGAGGAAAACTGGCAAGAAAAATTAGCAGATGAGTTACATACACCCATAAAACGCAACTTCACTCGGCGGCGCGTAATCACAAATCATATCGATGAAATATGGGCAAGTGATTTAGTTGAAATGCAACAGTTTAGTAAATGGAATAAGGGTTACCGATATCTTCTAATGGTTATTGATGTATTCAGCAAATATGGTTGGATCGTTCCATTAAACGATAAGAAAGGTGAATCTGTCACTGAAGCATTCAAAACAATATTCAAGGAAGGCAGAAAACCACAATATATTTGGGTTGACAAGGGAAAAGAGTTCTATAACAAACATGTGAAAGACCTATTAGAGAAAAATGGGATACAAATGCACTCAACCGAGAATGAAGAGAAGTCATCAGTAGTTGAAAGATGGAATAGGACAATTAAATCCAAAATGTGGAAACAGTTCACAGTTCAAGGTAATACAATGTATCTAGACATGTTACCTAAACTAGTAAAACAATACAACAACACAAAACATTCAAGCATAAAAATGACACCGGTTGAGGCTTCAAAGAAAAAGAATGAGGGTACAGTTTACTTCAATCTATATGGTGATATGGAAACATCAAAACAGAAACCAAAATTTAAAATAGGTGATAAGGTCCGAATATCTAAGTACAAACGGAATGTGTTTGATAAGGGTTATACACCAAACTGGACAGAAGAAGTGTTTACAGTTGATAAGATCCAATACACTAATCCAATCACATACAAAATAAAGGATCTCAGAGGTGAAGATATTCAAGGGAGTTTTTATGAACCTGAATTATTAAAAGCCAAGCAGGATGTTTTTCGTATTGATAAAGTCATTCGTAGAGATTATAAGAAGAAACAAGCTTTGGTGAAGTGGAAGGGATATGGTGATGATTTCAATAGTTGGATTCCAATGAAGGATTTAAACGCACTATAAAATATCATAAAAATATATAAATATATAGTATATACAATGGTAAGACCAAAAAATATTCATACACCAATCAAACATTTCAGTGAAGAAGAAAGAAAGCAATCAATCACACAAAGCAAGACCAAGTACATGGTGAATAAAGAATGGCAATGTCCTGCATGTGGAAATAGGAATTACACATTAGCCGGGAAATGGAACAATCTAAATACAAAGAAACACATGAAAAATGCCCAAGCCATAAAGGATCAATAAATATATAAAAAATAATAATCAAAAATAATAATCAAAAATTGTTTCACTTTTCAATATTTTAGAGGCTCAATCACTTTTTTCACCTCAAAGCTCAACAGATGGAACAACGTCTTAAAAAAACCATAAAATCATTCTCAACAGATGGAGTATCGTCTTGGAAAAATTATTCTCAAACAAATTTACAATTTAAACGCACCACAAATTGATATAAAAAAAATATATAAACATAGTATATAGAATGAAAAAAATTATCTCAACTAATAGTATGAACACCCACGCTCACTCAAAACTCACCAAATCTAAATTGATTAGTCTACTAATCAAAAAAGATTTACAAATCAAGAAACTGCTGTCACGCGACAAGAAGCAGCAGGTTGAAACACAAGACAAACCAACAACTAAAAAAAGCAAAAAGCGAACAACTCCTTTTATTACTAAGACTAGATATATCTCATGGAGGTATCTCCCAATTGCCAAACAATCGGGATTCACTTGGAAGGATCTCCGTAGAAAAAATACAAGACAAAATGTCATTAATAAAATATTAGAGTATGAAAAAAATATGTCTTATGACGATATCATCAAACAACATGTTCAAGATAGTGAAAATATAAAGATTCAAAATGCTAAATTCCAAAAACGCATGAATAAGATTAAAAAACCAGTTCCATTACCAAAGACTAAAATAGAGAAAACTGCTAGAGCCTTGAAAGGTTACACAAAGTCCTTCGAAATAAGCATTAATAACAACAAAGACCCGCTTGAACAACTACAAAACACAAGAAAAGCCATCGAAGATCATATCACAAAGATTCTCACAGATGTGAAAGGTCTAAAATTCGTTGAAACGCTTACGGTAACATTCAAAAAATCAGCAAAAGATGAAACACTGTACAAAACCGCATATTTCAATAGCAAACCTCTTACCATCATCAACAACACAGAAATCCCAGAAGCATTACAATTATCAAAACAGCAAATCTTAAACATGACAGCTCAATGGATATCTGAAGGTTCCGGTTGGACTATTGAATCTGTTGACAATCATTATATCAATATCGTACAATGTGAGCCAATGAAAGGCTCATCATATATTGAACTTCCCCCAGAACTCAGAAACAGTAAAAAAGGATTGATCAACATGAAAAATGAGGATAATGAATGCTTCAGATGGTGTCACATCAGACATTTAAATCCACAAGATAAAGATCCACAAAGGATCAAAAAATCAGACAATGAATATAGTAAAAATTTAGATTATTCAGGAATTGAATTCCCAGTAACCACAAAGCAATACAACAAAATTGAAAAGCAAAATGAGATCAACATCAATGTATATGGATATGAAAACAAACAACCATATCCTGTCTATGTGTCAAAAGAAAAATATGATAGACAGATGAATTTATTATTGATCACTGAGGATGAAAATAAACACTACGTCCTCATCAAAGATTTCAACAGTTTTATGTATAACAAAACAAAACACAAAGAAAGAAAGCACTTCTGTATGCATTGTCTTCAGTGTTTCAGCTCTGAAGGAGTCTTGAACAATCATAAAGATAATTGCATTCAAGTCAACGGAGCACAAGCAGTAAAAATGCCCAATGAAGATAACAACATCCAAAAATTCGACAACTTCCACAAACAACAGCCTGTACCATTTGTGATCTACGCTGACTTTGAGGCCATAACAGAAAAGATATCTGGTTGTCAACCCAATAATGATAAATCATATACTGAGGCATATCAGAAGCATACAGACTGTGGATACGGTCATAAGGTCGTCTGTTGCTATAATGATAAATACAGCAAACCTGCTAAAACGTACAGGGGTAAAAAGGCTGTGTATCATGGAAGCTATGTTGGAAGAAGTCAAATATTGTAAGAGATTGATGAAAAAAGAATTCAACAAACCATTGAGAATGACGAAAGAAGACAAAGAGCAATTTCAAAAAGCTGAAGAATGTCATATTTGTAATAAAAAATATACTGATAAAGATATTCCAGTTCGAGACCACTGTCATATCACCGGTAAATATAGAGGCTCAGCTCATCAAGATTGTAATTTGAAACTCAGAGTAAACCCACAAGAAGTAAAAATACCAGTTATATTTCATAATCTCCGTGGGTATGACTCTCATTTTATCGTGCAGGAGATTGGAGCTATTGTTAAGAAACATACATACACAAATAAGAAGGGTGAGGAGCAACAGATGACAATCAATGCCATCCCTAATAATATGGAGAAATATATGGCGTTCATGCTTGGTAATAGCTTAGTGTTCCTTGATAGTTTCCAATTCATGAGTTCCAGTCTAGAAAAACTAGTACGTAATGTACCAAGAGAATCATTGAAATACACCTCTGAAATATTTGAAGGTCAAGAGCTAGATCTAATGACTAGAAAAGGAGTTTACCCCTATTACTATATGGACAGTTTTGATAAGTTCAAAGAACAACTTCCATCAAAAGAAGCATTTCACAACATACTGATCAATGAGCATATATCAGATGAAGATTAGAAACACGCCCAAAATGTGTGGAATACATTCTCTCTAAAAAATATGGGAGAGTATCATGACTTATACCTTGCATCTGACATCCTCCTATTAGCTGATGTATTCGAAAACTTCAGGAGAACATGCCTTGAATATTACAAACTAGATCCATGCCATTATTTCACATCTCCTGGTTTATCGTGGGATGCTATGCTAAAGATGACTGACATCAAATTAGAGCTTATGACCGACATTGATATGTTCCAGTTCATTGAAATGGGACTGCGTGGTGGTATTAGCTATATTGCCAATCGTTATGGTAAAGCAAACAATAAATACATGAGAGAATACGATGAGAAGGCGCCATCAAAGTATATTATGTATCTTGATGCTAATAACCTTTATGGTTGGGCTATGAGCCAGTATCTACCAACAGGTGGATTCACATGGATGACTGAAAAGCAGATCAATAAGATAGACCTTGCCAAGTATAAAGAAGATAGTGATAAAGGTTTCATAGCAGAAGTTGATCTTAAGTATCTAAAAAAATTACATGATCTCCATAATGATTACCCGCTTGCAGCAGAAAAGGTGAAAGTAACCAATGATATGTTATCTGAGTATTGCAAAAACATATCTGAGAAATATAATATATCAACTGGTTTGGTTCAAAAGCTCATACCAACCTTAAATAAAAAAGAAAAGTATGTTTTACATTATAGGAACCTCCAATTACATATTGATCTTGGTTTAAAAGTTACCAAAGTCCATCGAGTACTTGAGTTTAATCAATCACCATGGTTAAAACTATATATTGATTTTAATACTGAGAAACGTAAAAATGCAAAGAATGCTTTTGAAAAAGATTTCTTCAAACTCATGAATAATAGTGTATTCAAGTGAAGTATGATCCTCGCAGTCAATTTTCCAATTTAAGCAATTG
>JAEMPF020032788.1:0-10848 GCA_022496165.2 Catalaphyllia jardinei | reverse complement strand
AGAACGAAAGAGGAGCCCCTGGGATTCTTCTCTTAATCGACCAGTTCCGAAAATAATTAAAATCCTTGTCTGTGACTGGGCAAAAAAATGTTTTTCTGCTCAATAAGGGTTCAGCCCTTTTTTCGTGTTACTTTCGTGACTTCTTATTCGAAGGTGTCCACCGACAAACTGTTAGATCGCCTGTTCCCCATTTATTTACTTGTCCACCTTGTGCAGGACAGTTTCCCTCGATCGATTATTCTGACCGTTTGTTCGTCATCTTGGCTCGATGTTAGTAGAGAAACCGGGTGTTTTCGTTTCCACAGCCGTTCTGTGGCTCCTACACTCCCATGGCTGTAATTTTTCCAAGCCTTTTCTACCCTATATTTACACGTTTTGCAAACAGCACGAGGCAAACCATCCTTGTTTTTCCTTGTTTTTTTCTTTTTCTTTTCTTTTCTTTTCTTTCTTTTTTCTTTTTTTCTTTACCAGTGCTTCTTACCAGTGCTTCTTTTTTTTTATCGACAAAAACCATTCCACAAAGACAACAACCACGTCCGATAAAGCTGAGGCGAAGCGGTGTTTCTGCTAAAACAAGAGAGACTACACGAACGAAAATGGCCTAGGTGCATGCACTCGACTCGAAAATTATCGTAGACTGGAGTTCACGAATTTACTACCTTCGATTAGTCAACAGTCTGATATTCTCAGTTGATGGTTTTTTTTAGGTTGGTTTACAAACATGCTAGATTTGGAGATTTTTTTCGTTTCATGGTTCTCCTTTCAGCGGCACTTCTAGATCGAGGGAAACTGTCCTGCACAAGGTGGAGGGGTAAATAAATGGCGAACCAGCGATTAAACAGTTTCACGGTGACCACCTTCGAATAAGAAGTCACGAAAGTAACATGAAAAGGGTTGGACTCTGATTGGAAACAAAAAATATTTTTATGCCCAATCACAGACAAGGAATTTAATTGGTTTCGGAACTGGTCGGTTAAGAGAAGAATCGCAGGGGATCCTCTTTTGTTCCTGTAAATTTTGCCGCTTCGACTTGCTCATGACCCAACTATCTGCCATTGGGTCTTCGAAGATGAGTTAAGGAGTGTTTTCCCTCAGCTTTGAATCTGTCTGTTATTCTAGCATTTTGATCGGTTCTCGCCTATGATCTATAAGAGGACAGATGCACGATTGACATCATCATTACAAAATGTTAAAGCACAGAAAAGCATTCAACAGGTCCGAGAAACAGGAATTAGAAGAAGAAAGATAAAGCCGCTTCTTTTAGAAAAGGATCCAGAACAAAAAATTTTGAGCAGTCTCAATTGCAGTCGAGCGAGACTAAACCACGCACAAAATTGGTCTTGTTAAGCCTAGAAACATTGCTTTATCTCGAATTTAACAAACTCAGTTAACAAAATGTTTCTGAGATTTAATTTATTTAAAAAATCCACTTTTCGCAGTCTCAAAATAATTGTTGACACACTGATTGATGTCAGGAATGAAACATCAAAACATCACATCTTAAAATTAGATAAAATAAACACATAACCTTGCTTAATATTCCTGTCCATTTCAGAGCAAAGCAGCGAGCTAAGTATAGCCAAACACAGCTCACGGCCAACAGTATCGCAGCTAAATTGTGTCTCCGACACTATATCAAACTGATTTGAGAATCACCAACCACAGAAGACAAAAAACCTCCAACGCTATTTACGCTCCCTTCATTCAAAACTCGAATCAGAATGGCTTCTAGGTTGACCGCAACCACAAAATCACCGAGGATATTTTTTCACCTCCTGCAATCTTCAAGGCAACGTCCAAGCTTTTCGGTTCACTGGGCTGCTCTGATGACAAAACCTGACTTGATTTTTCCAGCATCGTCTTCAGGATTTGTAGATTTCGCAGTTTAATTCTGCTTTCGCTGGAAGTTTTCATTCCATGAGGATCGACGCTTGTGTCAGGATTGACAGCGGCGTGATATTCCTCGACCAATCACAATTCTTTGTTACGCATAGTAACCAATCAAATTGCTTTATTTTGTATAGATCATAGATTACATCAAATGGCTTTCTTTCGTCTTCGCCAACGTGGACAAGGACCGGCTTTTGTGTTATGATGAAGTATTTTCAAATAAATAAAAGCTTTTTGTAGAGTAATTTGCGTCGTTATTATATTAACCAAATATATTCTATGTTGCCGTGCGTCAGTTCAGTAATAGGTCACACAAGAAGAACATCAGTGACACACTCGGCTATCGCCTCATGTAACACTCTTTTGTTCTTACCACATTTGGACGTCATCTGTGATCTATTACTGAACAGCACAACTCTTTGGATACAAGAATTTTAAGAGCATCGAGAACTGGAGTTTGCTTGCGACAAAACAACAACAATCTATATCAAATATGAAGGCCCAAATATCCAGTGAAAAACCTGTCAGCCCGCCTAATGCAGTAGCGAGCAATCATCTACCTTTGGAATTAAGGGCCCTGGCTCAACTTCAACTTCAACGTGAGTTGGTTGCAAAAGTAACCCCACCCAAAACCCGGCTGTGGAGAAGACCCCTTGTCTTGGTTAGCAGCATTCATAAAGATTAATGGAGTAAATATTTTCTACAAGATATATTTTATATGAACTACCATATTTTGCTTTTCTTTAAATGAGATTTTCACATTGTTTTTTTTTTAACTGAGGTTGACCCATTATCTTTTCATGTTTTATTATTGTAGGCATTTGCAAATTCCCGATGTCATATGTCAATTGAATTGTGTTTAATAAACAAGTATTAACTATCTTTGTCTCTCTTTTAAAAGTTAAGTCTTTCTGTCGGCCAAGTAGTGTATAAACAAGTAACAAAATATGTAACTTATAGTTGTTAACAGAAAATGATTATTGCTCCAAGTTGTGGATTTGGCGCTGTTTCTTGCTGTTCACTACCCGTAAATTGCTTCTAACCTTTGAACTGTGTCGGTCATAAGAAAATCTCAGTATATATAAAATAAAAATATCTCAATATGGAAAGTGCTTAATGCAATGTTTAAAAACGAACAAGAATGTTTTCTCGTGTTAAAACACGTGCTGCGAGTTTTTTGAGCGGCTTCAAAAACATTCCTGAAAAAGTGTGCCTCAATATACAATTATGCTTTTGAGAAGGTTGGAAATAAGCATACGAGAAAAACATTAGGTACTAAATTGCAATGCAAGAAAATCAAATCTCGCACGTGTTTTGAACTTTTCTGCTACTAACCAAACAAGACATGTTGTATTGTTCCAGAGCTTTTCGGAATCCTTAAAATACCGAGAAAGGTGCAGTGACAAAGGGGTCATTAAAAATTTTGTGGAATGGCAGAGCGGCAGGGAAGAGAAAGATCTGGCAATCGAGCCTTGCAACCTCGCAACTGAAAAGTCTTAAATCCAACGCTTGGTCACTGATATAGCCAATATGACGGCTAAGTTGAAAGAACATTTTGTTTTCAGCATTTGTTGTCTCATCTGCTGTGTTGGTACACATTGACATTTATAAGTCACATGCATTGTCTTTCAGTATCTGATAAAACATCGAATACTATAAGCGTTTTAGCAGCTAATGAAACACCCCATACTAAAAAGAAAAAAGGTTAATCGATACGAAGTCACTGCTTGTGATGTTTAGTCGACCATGTGATACGCCTATGCGCTTATGCATTATTAATGAATTTTTGAACGATTATAATTTACTCGTTGCGATGCATTATAAACTCACTTGTTTACTACGCTCACTTGATGTATTGAAACACGTGAACAAAAAAATCTTTTTGTGCACTTTTCATTGAATAATCTCCATTTTTGCAGAGTTTGTATAGGTAAACATACGATTTCGAGTTCAATTTGGAATTAATTTGCACAATTTTGCAGATTTACATCTTTGTTGTGTTTTCTTGGCGGGTTTAGTTCAGCCTTGGTGCAGTTTTTGGAGATTTGAGTCTTGTTTCTTCACCGTTTTTAGGCATCATGATTCGCCCTTTACTGTGTTCCGGAATACGTGGTTAGTTCCTCAAAGAGTTCGTAAATTTAAAGTCTGAGCCGACCTGAGCCTACAACTCGCTGAATACAATTCCCAACAGAGGAAGTGCCGGAAGATCTTTTTTGAAGCCATTATTTGTCATTCGAAGCTTATTTCTTTTTCTTATTCTTTATAATTTTATGTGATATCCTTGTCTTAGAAAATTTCCTTTTGTCTTCCAGTTAATCATAATCCAGAATTACGATGTGTAATTTGCATTGGTGTTACACTTTTTGCACCGGTGTTACACTTTTTGCACTGGTGTTACACTTGAACTGCACTGCTCTCAGCCAATAAGAATGGAGCAATTTTTTTCATGTATATTATTATGGTTGATAGTAATGTAGTGCTTGGTGCAATAGGAAGGTTAGGAAACACTAGTTCCGCGCTCGATACTGGATGTTCACTTACAAATTAATATTTTTTTTTATTATTTAGTAGAGAAAAGTACGTTGCTAAAAAATGTGTTGCGAAAATGGCTAAGACCGTTCTCGCAAAAGTCAGCTGCTGCGCAGAGAGAAATGTGAACATTCAATTAGGGGTGAATATTTGCGAGACAAAGGTACATTGAATACACACCTGTACAAGAAATTGCAATCTCTTAGTCATCCAAACGAGGAGAGAAAACGAGACCCAGGCCTCTGAGTCTTTTATTTGTTAAATTTGTATCTTGGGCAGTCTCCGCCCGACTTCTACTGCTATTTCTTTTTAAATACTCGACTGACACTCACAGATATATTATATCGGCATCTACGTGTGGGTCACCTGGGACGACTGGAGGATAAAACATGTTTTATAGAATACTAAACCAAAAACTTTTACGCGACTTTCAGAAGCAAACTACAAAGTTCTTCAAACAACCTAGGAACTTGAAGTTCACAGATCGAGAAATCTAAACAGGATCTTTGTGGGAAACGGAAGTAAAGAGCAGTAGAAAAATCCAAACATGACCATCGTTGGGGTATTATTTAGAGCTTACGTATTTTCGATAAGCTCTTAGATAAACAGCCTGAAACAACTGTGTGCAGTCTTGCGGGAACTACAAGTTAATAAAGAACTGGTGACCACGAACTAAAATTCTAGATATGGCCTAATCTCTAATACGTGCCTACCCCTGGGAGGGAGGGCTGGTCACAAAACTTAAATATTGCCCAAGAAAGATACTGTGATTACCTACCTTAATATTCATTAGTCATCGACATGCCTGGATTATTCAAAGTTGTCAGTTTTGCCTAACTGGTTGAAATCGTCGTTCCCACCCACCCCTTCCTGCTTACTCTATTAGAACCTTTTTGGTTTCCCCAGCGAACTTGCTCGTCTGGGGTAATTTTCCTATAACTAAATGCTAATGAGTATGCAAGAAAGATAATGAACTATTCACTCGTTGCAATACATTAAAAACTCACTCGTTTGCTTGGCTGACTTGATGCATTGCAACTCGTAATAAATAACCTTCGCGCGCACTTTCCATGGGATAGTCTCTTTTTTTTTTGCGAAGTTTTGGCGGATCCTCCTGGTAGTTCTGCAATAGGGATGTTAGGAAACAGTAGTTCTGTTTTCGGTACTAGATGCTCACTTACAAAAGCTTCTTTTTCGTTCATTTCGTGGAGAAAAAAAATCATTGCTAATTATGAAAAAAGTGTTCTTGGAAAAGTCCTATTCTTAGAAAAGTCCTAAAAGTGTTCTTAGAAATGTCCTTTTTTTCCGGCCAAGAGGAGCGGCAAGCGAGCGACATGGCTTTTTTTACTAGTGAAAATAGTGATTTTGCCAATCATAGCATCGCTGCGTCGTTTTTCACTGGTGAAAAAAATCGTAAAATCAATAACCTGGCTTCTCTGGCGCGAAGAGATTATTTTTATGCCGATACATTGTGCGGAATTGAACTCGGGAGCTCTCTGTGGGGTCGCACTAGTTTGCTGAAGATGACATGATGTACAAACAAATGATCAACTCCTGAACTGGCATTTCTTGGCCACTTATACTGTGCCGGTTTTAATAGAAACTCAAATAAACGTTATTTATTAACAATGTCCATGGTAATTAAATTATCATTTTCAGCAAAGGTGGGGCGAAAAAGGCGCGCCACAGCTGGTAAACGAAAATACAGAGCATAAATGTTGATCCGCAAAGTAAGGGAGCGGAGTAAGGGAAAATGTTTCGCCAAGAGATATACTCGCCGTGATGGTGAAAGCAAGAGGGAATATTTGAGAATGTGACCAATCTTTTATACTGACGGACATATGACACCATCGGATCAACAAATATATGCCTTGAATAATTAATACAGTAGGTCAATTTATCGACATAAATAACATCATGCCTTGGCTTGAAGTTTGTTTTTATCTCGATGCTTTTTGGCGCGTAAATCGCGGTAAGTATATGATAATAATAATATTCAATAACAGTCTTTGGTCTCAAAATAACTGGAAATTAATGCATCTGTCTTGATGTATTATGTTTCTTTTGTAGTGACCTATCCTATAACCAATTACAGACCTTACCTGCTGGGCTTTTTGATCATTGTATTTCGCTGGGCTTGCTGTAAGTAGAACATTAACATGATATACATGGTGAAAGTGATGTATATACGTGATCATTAACGTGATATATATTCCAGAAAATATCAAATTTCAGAAATTTAATTAAAGAAATGGTATGACGATAGTTCTACTAATAAGGTACTGTTTATTGGAGCTTTCGAGCAAAATTAAATAAACCTTGAAAGATGTACCCGCCGTCCATCAAAATAATTAATAGAAATTATTTGGTGGGTCGTGTCTATTTGGAACAACAGTTAAATATAAGCCAAGAAAGATATCGTGGTTAAGTGCCTTAGTAAAATGATTTCTTCCCACAGCTAGAGCCTTCTTAAATGGCATTGTTACAGAAAAGCGAGCAGGAGCAAAAGATTGAGGTCTGCAGTTGACCTTCATCTTTTCATGGGCACACTTTAAAATATATCCGAAAATATTAACATTCACAGTTATTTTTAAACCAAGGCTGACCATTATATTTTTATGTTTTATAATTGTATAAGTATTTGCAAATTCGCGATGTCATTTATAAATTGATTTTTTTCTCAAAGTATTAATTATCTTTGTCTCTCTCCGTCGGCAAATTAATGTATAAACAAAAAACAAAATTAGAAATATATATCAGTTGTTAACAGAGACTGAATATTTGTAGTTGTATTGTTTCTTGAGGTTGATGTAGCAGCTCTCGTTAGGTCTTACATAAATGGCTTGCTACCCTTTGAGAGTACAATAGAACAAGCAACAGAAACAATGCCCCTAGCCCTAAAACAATAACAGCTGCTACAATAATAAAACAAAAACAACTCACGACAGCCGCTACACTACTGTTTCTTGCTGTTACCCGTGAATGGCTTTCAACTTTTTAAATGTGTCGGTCATACAAAACTCTCAGTATGTATAAAATAAAAACATCACTCCATGTCAAGTGCAGCCGAGTGGTTTTACACCCGATAAAACACGTGTTGCAATTTTTCTGAACGGCTTGAAAGAGATTCTTGGAAAAACGTGCGTCAGCACAGACAATTATGCTTTTGTGAACGTTGGAAATTAGCGTACGAGAAAAACGTCAGGGATTAAATCGGTATACAATAAAGTCAAATCCCACATGTGTTTTTAACTCTTCTGCTTGTAACCGAAGTAGACATTGCGTCCTGTTCCAGAGTTTTTAAATTCGGAAGAATGAAAATGCCGAGGAAGAGTGGAATTTACTGCGGAGTGCTAGCCCAAAGTCAATACGTGCAGTGATTTATTTATCTATCTTTTTTTCATTTTTTTCTTTTTGGGGGGGGGGGGATAGCACAATGGTATAGGAAAGACAAAAATCTAGCAACTAGGCCCTACACTATCCCAATAGACCACTTTCGATATATTAAAATTCAGCTTGGCAGCGAGTAAGTAAGTAAGAACTTTATTTCGGTGTCAAAAAAACCTTGTAGCCTGGGTGATACCCATACTAATTAGGGGACACAACAAAAAAGAACGCTAACAGTAATAAAAGTAACAAGTATTTAGTGTTGAGATGATCGCTTATTAAAATCTCTAACTAATATATACATATACAATTCATGTGGAACAGAGAATGCAGCCCTTACAGCCGGTGTCTATTAAGTTAATTAAATCAATATTGCGAATACGATTTATGAATGCTTTCAATGTCTTAGCTTATCTGTTAGCCGTAGCCAGTTTTCCCCATAGTTTGGGTCCTAAGTAACGCAAAGAGTGCCTCCCATAGGTAACGGTATTATATCTAGGGGTAGAGAAGTCAGACTGTCTCAAGTTGTATGCAGAAGTTTGATCAGTAAAAATGCTACAAATACTGTTTGGACATAGCCTATGTTTAACGTTATACATTAGAATACAGATATCCTGTAAACGCCTGTTCGCTAGAGTTGACAACTTAGCTCTCTCCAGTAGCTGAGAATAATTAGCGTGTTTGTCCCTATAAACTGCCCTCAAGCCCCTTTCCTGTAATCGTTCAAGTTTACGTGCGTCACTAGCTCTGCAGAAATGCCACACTAGGTGGCAATAAGTGAGGTATGGTAAAACAGATGACTTATATAATTGGAGTTTAGCCTTTGTGGGGATTAAATTCCTTAGTCGCATAAGTACGCCGATTCTCTGGCTTGCCATTTTGCATGCTGTGCTGACGTGTTCCGAGAAATTTAATTTGGAGTCAATAGTTACACCTAAAAGCTGAAGGGTATCTGCAGTCTTAATTTCCTGATTGTTAGCATGAATCACTGCATTAGCGCTTGAGTCAGTTTTCCTACTGTAGCCGATGTTCAGTGTCTGGTATTTCTTAAGGTTTCCAGCCAGTAAGTTGGATTCGTACCACTTAGTTGCCTGATCTGCACTTACACTTAACCGAGGTGTAACCTCCTCCGGGTCATGGCCACTGTAATAAATTTGGTGATCGTCAGCGTACATAGATGGTTTGGTTTCTACGCACAGGGGGAGGTCGTTTTGGAAAATATTCCATAACAACGGCCCCAAGGCGGAGCCCTGAGGACAGCCTCGATTTACCAGCCTGTACGAACTGATTTGGTTACCCATCTTGACACGGTTGTATCTGTCACAGAGGTAGCTATTAAGGAGTTGTATAGGTCCGTCCTGGAAACCATATGCTTTGAGCTTGCTCAGTAGCAATGGTGGGTGCAGTGAATCAAACGCCTTAGACATGTCAGTGGAAAGGATGTTCACAGCGAGTCTATCGTCCCTTGCCTTCTTCCATGCCTCAACCAGGGCAATTAAGGTAGTTTCACAGCTGTGATGTTTCCGATATGCAGTTGAGTTCTCATACATGCGGCACTCGAAACCGGCAGCTATCTGCGAACACACCAACTTTTCCAGGATTTTGTTTACACATGGGGGGATAGTAATTGGTCTGTAATTCTCCTTAGAAAGCTTGTCTTCTTTTTTGTACACTGGGGTCCAATCTCCTCTCTTCCAGACACTTGGCCATACACAGTTACTTAAACACGAGTTAAAAAGGGTATTAAGTGGTTTGCACAACTGTTGTGCTCCTATTTTTAAGGCTCTTGGTGGAATACCATCACTGCCGGTAGCCTTGTTTGTGTTAAGTGATTCAAGAGCAGCAAGGACTTGCCCTTGCGTAACAGGTTTAATTTCGACGGTCTGCGTCGAGTTCCCATACTCCCGTTGGATTCTTTGAACACTAGGGTGATCCTTAAAGTCCTCCATTGATTTACGCTCGACAGTCTTAGCTCCAATACCGTCTGCTATTGTGGAAAAATGCTCTGCCAGTACTTCCGCAACTTGCTTTTGATCTTTTATTACGCTCCCATTTACATTTAAATGAATGTCTTCACCTTTAGTGCAGCCCTTTGAACTCAAGAAAGGCTTGAAAGTCTTGAAAAAGGCCTTTGGGTTGTTCTTCAGATCCTCAGATTTTTTCCTCCAATACTCCTTTATTGCTATCCTTCTCTGTTTGGTTGCCTCATTCCTAGACTTACGTCTGAGCTCCCAGTTTTCTGGTGTCTTGTTTTTTAAATATTTTGACGTGGCCTTTCGTTTCGCCCTAATTGCTCTCTTCCATTCAGGTGTCATGAACGGGACGTCCTTGTCACGCACTCTCATTCTTTTCACAGGTGTAACCACATCCAGTATATCGTTAATTAACAGATTCCAGACATAGACTTGGTCATCGACCTCGTCGAACAATTGGCCTATGTGCCAAGGCGCCGAGGACAAAAGTTGCTTGTAAACATCAGGATCGAAGTTCTTATAACTCCTGAAGGTGATACATTTAGGTTTGTTAGGATTTATTTTCTGCTTTAGTACTCCGTAAATAAGGGCGTGATCGCTCAAGCAAGGAAAGTAGTTGCCAGAGTACTGGAAAACATCAGGTCTGTTGCTTAGTAGCACATCGATTAGACTCTTTGTTATTGTTGCTCCACGCTTTTCTACTCTCGTTGGCTTTGTAATTAGGCACTGAAAACCTTGTTCGACTTCTAAATCCAACAATAATTTGCCCTCAGATTTATCCGGCCGCATTCTGTCCAAGTTAAGGTCACCAATTACTACGACAAAGTTGCTTTGTAAACTTGCCCAGTTGCAAACTTCGCTGAGTTCACTTTCAAGTAACAGTTGGTATTCGCCGCACAGAGCTCTCGGGGGACGATAAATACCGATAATTACCATGTTGCCTGTTTCTGTCTTTACTTGGAAAGCGATGGTTTCCAGTGTCTTAAAATTTTTGTCGGGCGTAAGCCGTGTCTTGATGAGTGATGTTGATATTAGAGCCATAATTCCACCGCCGCCTTTTTTTCTGTCA
>JAEMPF020032787.1:0-10853 GCA_022496165.2 Catalaphyllia jardinei | reverse complement strand
CCGAAAGAATCAGGAGATGAGGCTTATTTTCGAGCTCGGGACACTCAGGCCAAATGGCCTCAACATTAATTTTAGTTTTATTTAAACGTGTACGTTGCTTTTTATGCGAAGGCATGTAACGCGCGCGCTCTAACATACACATACCTATTTCATGGCTGTGACTCACGCGCGCGCACGTTTCGTGCAAGCGCACGTTCACCGTTAGGTTTTTTGTATGGCGTATGCCAACTTGCCACAATGGGCTTTTTTACACAGATGAAGGGCTCTGCCCGAAACGTTTGTACATTTTGTAATGTTCATTGACACTTCAAGGAGTTTTTCATTACCTTTTTACTATTGGATTTGTAACCGCGCAAACACGATAGCGAGGCTCCCGGTGACCCGCGTAATACAAAAGCAGTAAATACAGCTGATCGCAATAGGCTTCTCACGTTCAATCGCTTCGAAAACAGTCGAAAATGGTGCTTGTTTACCAAGATAAGGAGATTTCAACGCTAGAGGATATCCAGAAGTTAAAAGTGAAAGATTTGAGGGAGATATTACGTTCAAATTCGGAAGCGACGGGCGGAATTAAAGCGGACTTGGTGTTAAAGGTATACGCTATTCTAATGCGTAATGTGCTACGACCGGGTGAGAATCAACAGCAAACTGCCGATAATATTCCTCAGAATGATCAAAGTACTGCAGAAAATGGAGGCGAATTCAAGTATGATGATACTTTACGAAGAATCTCGGCTCTCGGATGGTCCACTGATTTGCGTCAGCTCCCCGAGCTGAATTTCATTCAGCTTTATGATTACCTTGTTGTGTGAACTCGCAAGTACCGCCACATTGTTCTCAAGGGAACAAACTACAAGAAATTGAAGTCGTATCAATTTTTCTTTGAAGGGAACGTTAAGAGGCTGGAAAGCAAATCCTATGATGGCAAGACGTACGTGAAAGCCACTGTTCTGCCATCGATGAAAAAGTCGCCTTACCGCGTGGTCGTGGAGTTCACACCTCAGTGTGATATATTACGCTCAGCCTGTACCTGTCCCGCGGGGCTTGGCATGCAAGGAAAAGGAAAGTGCAATCATATAGGAGGTGTGCTGTTTGCCTTAGAAGACTTCACAAGACGCGGTCTTCAAAATCATCCTGAACCTCTGTCTTGTACATCGCGTCTTTCTGTATGGGTTGTTCCACGCAATCAGAGCGTTGCAGCCAAACCCCTTGACCAGGTCTTAATAAGAAAAATAAGGTTTGGAAAGAAAAACATCCGCCTCAAGCCAAAGTTGATAAACTTCGACCCAAGACCACCACAACAGCGCAACAGGGATGCAGAAGGGTTCAAAACTTTAAGCGAAAACCTCCAAAACTGTCTGCCTTCAAGCTCATTCTTCCTCTTTCACGACCTAAAATCAAACTGTTCTGAGGAACCCACCCTTCAAGAGACTGAAGAGCAAGTCGAGGAAACTGTTGCCTTCACCGACAGCTATGACATAGCTACTAATCGCTTTAAAACTATGATCGATGAACATGTTACGAGCCTAACCATTACACCAGAGGAGATCAAGGAAACTGAGAGGCTGACCAGAGGGCAATCAAAAAACGATTTTTGGTTTGAAAAAAGGAAAACTGTATTAACAGCATCAAATTTTGGAAATGCTGCCAAAACAAAAGTGGAGCCGTCAAATAAAATAAAGGCAATACTTTATGGTAACTTTACAACTGAAGCTGTCCAATATGGAATCGAAAGTGAAGAAAAAGCTGTAAATTTATTTATAAAGGAAATGGGTCAGGATGGAATCAGAGTAAAGGTGGAGGAAACGGGATTGTCATTGTCAAAGGACAAACCATACCTCGGCGCAAGCTTGGACAGAATAGTGACAATAATGGACACTGGTGAAAAATGGGGGATGGAGATCAAGTCTCCTTTCAGCAAAGCTGGCATGACTGTCGATGAAGCTTGTAAAGCAAAGAATTTTTTCCTGGAAAAACTAGCTGATGGGTCTGTTCAACTGAAAAGGAACCACAACTACTTTTGTCAAATTCAAGGTCAGCTGTACTGTTCCCTCATACCCCTTGAAGGCATTTTTTTAGTAGTGTACTTTGGAGAAAACATGCCACTGTTTATTGAAAAAATTCACTTTGATAACAGCAAATGGCGCGATGACTTGTTACCAAAGATTGATTATTTTTATCGAAGGGCTTTTTTTCCTGAGGTGCTGACCGGACGAGTGAAAAGAGGAAAGGTCCTTTACCTACATGGTGGTTGGCTTCCATTCGGACACTATTCAAGCTCAAGAAGTGGTTTAAAGTTAACACTTCAGAGAGAAAAATGAGGTGAACAATGAATACTTGTAAATATTAAGGGTAAAATTCAAAAGCATTCTTTTCTTTAAGCATGAACAGTGCAAAAATTACATGTAATTTCATTTTTTACTGAACTAAAGTAAACACTTGGTTCCATGATTATTTGTGTTATATTAATTATGTCTGTGTCTCAAAAGGAATGTCAGATTTTTCCATAGAAAAAAAAAAGCTTATTAACCGAGCTTAGGTTGTCTGTCTGTATGTGACAATCTTGACCTTGGTCATGAGTACAGATCTCACTTCATTCAGCCTGTACTCATGACCAAGGTCAAAATTCTCCCATACAGACCCCCTGGTTGGTTAATAAGACAGTGGTACAAAATCCCAATGGTTACATAGAATATGAAACTAATGGAAGCTAAGAGGCTGATTACATGAACCGGGCTGAGCTGGCTAGCTGGGCTTCTGTCACACTTGTAAAATGCAACAAAAGTAGAAAAACATTCCGCCTATTTAACATGCAGACAAAGATATTGTTATAGTCGCTTTAAAAACGCCATTTTCTTTCAAGCTGTTGCCAAGTAGCCATGCTACTGAACAAAAGTCATCCCAGCTAACCAGGGCAGCCTGCCTGTTAATCAGCCCAAAATTACGGAATGTATACACACACTCACTATATGAAAGCTTAAGCGGGAATCATGAGCTATTAGCCGGTGGCAGTAAAGGGGGTAGAAAATTTGTCAGAAGGCCACAGACAGTTGCAATTTGTGTTGCATAAGGGCTTAAGGTGTTCGGTAAAATGCCATCTAAAATGTGGTAAGTCTTAATGCGGCCAATTGCACGCTCCACATGAATACGGACTGAAGCGATGCTCATAGTTTCTTCGGTTTCAGCTGCCGTCATTTGTTCACGACCGGCCAGAAATGGTGGCATGTTAACTGAAACACCAGCAGGTACAATTGCAGAAATGTCAAATCCTCGGTCTACCATGACATTGTCACCCGCTTCCAACAAATCCAATACTCCACTCTCTCTTGTTATTTGCTTATCAGAGACACGCCCTCCCCAGAGATCTGACAGGAAAGTTACCTGTCCATTTGGGGTTACCCCAACTAGCAACTTCCAGGTATTATGATGTTTATAATCGGACCATGTCTCTGACTGGGCCAGCATAGCAGAAGGCCGCTGAATAAATAGTTCCGTGCAGTCTAGAATGATCCTGGTTGTGGCATACTGAGCAAACTCCTTTGGCATGTTTTTGCGGACAAGTTCCTGAGTGGGGAATGGAAACAGTTCCTTCATTTCATAGTACAACAAATTTATCCAGGTGATACAAATCCTAGATACTAGGCTGGTACTGATACCAAATCTGTCGGCAAGGTCTTGCACAAAGAGGCCAGCCTTCAGTCGCATGAGTACGAGAAGAAACTCATCCAGATAACTAAGCTTTCTTGAAGGGCCAGGTTTACACTTGTTATCATCAGTTTGATAAGGCTGGCTTTCCTTTAGTAGATTTTCGCCCTTCCAATACTGCATTTTGGCAAGCTTTGGTTCAATGTACTTGTAGACGCTAATCAATGCATCATAACTTGGGAAGCCAGTGTAAAATAAAACCGCAGCATTGTCGTCCTTAATTTTTTCGAGTGCAAATTGCCGTTCCAGTAACACTGCTTTTTCCTTTTCTGCTTCACAGAGCTTTTCCTGGCAGTCAGCTAGTTCAATTTCAAGTAAGGCAATTTTTCTTTGCAGTTCAAGGAAAATATCAGGCTCTGTTTGAGGGGTCTCACTCTCCAATTCAACAGCATTTTCATCAAACTGTGACAATGAACCAGCAGCAGAAGTTGAGGGTTCCTCAGAGGAAAATGCTCTGTAGGCTCCAACATGCAATGCTGACACTGCTTCTCCAACAGACTCTGGAGTTGACTCATCGGTTACTTGTTGCATTCTTTCCGCTGGTGCCTTCCTTTGCTTCTTTCCCAAGGTCCAGCTAAAAAGACAAGGCTCTGCACCTAATAAATAAATAAATCAATTAATTAATAAACAAATAATAAATTAAGCTGCAATAATTTATTACTTTTAAAGTCCAGCAAAACATATAACACATTATGAAACACTGGAATCATAAAGTTCACAATAAACAACACTCATATGAACAATATAAACATTTTACATTTTCTTAGCTTAACACTGCTGTCATGTGAACGAAACAAGACACAGCAAAATAATCAGAAATTTTAACATACAATGTAAACAATACTCGCTCAAAAAATACAAACACAGTCTGTGATTTGGAAAAGCTTTAAGGGCTACTTGGTATTAAAAAGACCAAAATATCTTCGCATTTTTAGTTTTTCATAGTTTAAATGCGAAATGCACTCAGCACTGTTGTCATGTAAACAAAACAAAAGCACAACAAACGACCGAAATATCACAAACCTTTCTTTAAAATCCAGCGACCAGTAAGTTTTTTTGAAATATCTTCGGTTCGAAAATGTTCATGGCAAAGAACGGTGGAAGTGGAAACGACAAATCCATCCTGTCCATGTCGCCGCTTGATGAGGGAACACCACCGTTTTTTTCGCTGAGCGTCCTTAGGAAACTCGAAGAAATGGTAACTTGTTCGCGTTCCGTTAATGTCGTAGGCGCTATTATTACAGTCAAAAGCTGCACAATACTTTCCTCTTCTCTTTCGAGTAACAGGGGACGTTTCCTCGGTGCTTAAACTTTCATTCATTTCTAAAAATACTCGAGAAACTGACAACACACTTGAGAAATCAACCAAAATTCTTTACGACGCCTACATCGGGTCACCGGGAGCCTCGCTATCGTGTTTGCGCGGTTACAAATCCAATATGGCGCCGGGAACTGTAAAAAGGGCTATTCATATGAAGAGTACTGTACTACTTAAAGACAGTCGCGCGGAAATGTTCTACTCCGCGAATCTTCAAACTCCTACTGAGAACAGATCATGAATTACTTGTTTAAGAAATGAAGGAAAAGGAAAATGGGAGTCACCGTTGTTGTCTCAGTGATAAATCGTGTGGAAAACTACCTCGAATTTGAAAAATTGGCACACGTAAACCAGCATGGTCTCCAGGATTTTAGCTTTAAAAAATCAAAGAGGAATCAACGGAGACAAACTATCCTTGTAATATTTCGTTACCAGCGTTTTCAAAAAGCGAAACCTTTCCAGAGGCATTGGAATCCGCCGCACAGATAAGCAAGAGCCAAAAAGAATGGAATTCGATGTTGCAAATCCAAGCAGGCAAAGGCCAAACAATGGCCATCTGCCTTATCATTGTACAATGGCCATCTGCCTTATCATTGTTTAACTTACTTAGCGCACACTCGATCCATGACGTGCGTGTGAATTTGCGGGCTATAATATAATAGGTCCAAGTTCCGCTAAAAAAATTTAACATGGTAGAATTCGACACCTCTCTAATTTGCGATATGTTTGCCGGGGCTCATTTCAATTGCACAGTATTCTAGATCGCTCTTTTTCTCTTGGTGATTAAATGATCTAAAGTTGCATTCTAAGACTCCTTATTCTTTCTCGTTCCAAAGGTCTAAATGATCACGTTTTCTGAATGATATCGTAATGGCACTTAGCGCTGTGTCGAATTCAAATAAAAGCGCGTTTCCGCCCTACGAAAATTCCTTCTGAATTAATCTTGTGCCACCCTTTGAATGAACAGGCCAAAACGTTAGGCTATTGTAATTATATAAAATATACATTGCTTGATTCTATTTCAAGCTACGAATAAAAGCATGAAAACTTAGCAAAATAATGCGATGTTTTTTTTTTTCACCTAGTCATTTCAGTACTTAATTGTCATTGACATTGGCAATTTGAAAAACCGCTTGCAGTAAAGAAAAGCATTATATTTGATGATTTTGGCTCGGGTTGCACTAGAGCCAATTTTGTTTGAAATCTGACAATACATAGTGCAAAATAAGTGCGACCCTTAGTTTTAAAAACTTGCCAATTTCTTGCAGACTGTCAAAATTTCTCCAATCTTCAAAGAAACCGAAGTGCTGCTTTTAGGAGGCTCCCAAATTTTGGCAAGGCAAACGAGTTTGTTTTTTAATCACTAATCTGTCATACTTTTTTCAAACATGTCTGGATAAAATTTCGGCGAGATAATAAGTTTGGCGTGCTACGGCGGGACAAAATCATTTTTTACCCGATCCATCTGACTTTTTTCACAGTTATTTCAATAGAAACGAGGAATATGAGCGGCGGTTTTATTCAAATTCTTATGACTGGGATCTTGGGTCTAGTTACTGGCAACAATTTGAAGAGATGGCTTCAGCAAGACAATCTTCTGCGATCGCAAGTAGCGCAAACAACAACACAAACTTATAATGTACTGCACGAAACTGAACTTTTTTCTGCAATGTCTAGAACCGACATTTGGAAATGGCAAAAATTCAACCGTCGTGTTTGCCATGGCTTCATTTGGCTCACTGCGGAGTCAAGAAAAGCTAGAGTTCTGCCGCTCTCTCGTGTCTGGTCTACACTCCCCGAGAAGAGACAGCTGGACGCGTGAGCGGCAAAACATGTCTGTGACGTAAATTCAAAATTAAAAAATTCTTGCCACGCTTCTGGTTACCACAAATGTGCTGCGCTGAAATAGGATAAACAGTGACTTAGTCATGTTTTCTCAGATATCGACAAGGTAGAGATGGATTCTGCAGTGTAACAACTACAATAGCTTCCCGCATTTTGTGAAAGAAAACATGTGGAAATTAAATGTATCAAGTGGTGACTCACGGAGAAGAACAATCGTTTTATTTTGGAGCTTTCGTGTCGTTACTTAGCCAAATGAAAACAAGTAACAGGACTTGACAGTAGTGTTTCGTTTTTTCACATGCTTTTCCAGCTTATGCCAAAAGATAAAATGGTTGAAATTCAAACCACGACAAATACAGAACAGACCCAACGCTTCGTTCCAAAATGGCAAGGGAACTGATGATTATGTGCTTACTATACCTATGCAATGATGCGAAGATTTTGTTCCAGCAACCAAAAAAATCGGCTATCGGTGGGACGTCAACTTCTGCTAAAGCTTATGAGAGTAACCAACGCCGTCCCAACTGAGATGTTAGATTTATTTATTTATTTTTTATCGTTATTATTCCCTATTCACCCGAGAACTGAACAGCATTTATACGTAAAGGGAAAATTTCTACAAGTTCTACAAGTTCCGTGCAAATTTTGTCTAGCCGTGGGGAACTTCAAAGGTGCCGTCGTCGCTTCGCGAGGCAGGAAATCTTTTTGTCAAAACCTTGGCAGATCTGTCAATTTTTTTGAGAAAACAATGCTTTGAATTGTTTAGCTGGAACACAAGGCGTTATCTATGCATGTGATGCCATTTTGCGGTTAGCAATTTTACCAGATTTGCAAGATTTGCAAGGTGTTTTGGCCAAACAAATTTTGTCAAATGGTTCCTTAAGCGAAGTTGTATTCAATAGTCACCCTCTATCTAGCGGTCAGTTCTGAAAGTCCAAAAAAATTTCCCCTTATTTAAGTAAATGACTTAAGAGGTGACAATCACGTCGCGTTTTCCAAAGTCCAAACCATTGATATTTGCCATCAACAATATCCGCCTCACATAAGAGCGAACGGTTATTTTTATAGCTAACTTTTTTAGATAAGTCTATATCAACTTACTTTTAAAAATCTCGGCAGAAGAGCAGGACTACTTATCAAAGTACTAACAGATCTTACAGTAACCACAGCGAACAAAACGTGTTCAATTTCTTGTGTAATTGACACTTGTAGTTAACAAATATGTTGGAGTTTATCAAAACAAGATTTTTCGTGATTTTTGGCGGAGCCGAAAATATATATAATCTGCCCGCTACTGCGTACGCGTACTTCCTATTTATGCAACTGTATGTGTCTTCGCATAAATGAGGAACATAAGCTAGGTCTTGCAACTAAATCTGGAATGCAGTGAGTTGCTTTCTGGTCCTAAAATAGCAAGACACGCCCTGATGTAACTGACGTATAGTATCTGATGTTTCAAAATCGCAAAGTACAGTAATAAGCATGGAGCAATACAAAGCAAGACCAATGCAAATGGAAAATATAATTCACGATAAAAACAATGTCTGGCCCCTGTTAGAAAAGTTTGAAAATCACGCTTTTCTCTGGAACTAGCACAACGCCGGCTTTCAAATAAGTCAAAGTGGTGTGCTGGCCAACGAATATATTCGAGCGGAAGGCTGTAAAACGAAATCAGCACCCGTTCGAAAGAACAGCCCCAGACCATGCAGTAAATACACAGACTGAGAAAAAAATCGAAAAGAAGAGATTACAAAAAAAAACCGCTACTGAACGTTAATTCATGTCGACTGAGATCTCAGGCAAAAACAATCATGAAAACTGGCATCTGCTATAAAGCTCCCCCCTTAGTCGACTGGCGATTGTCTTAAATTTCTCCAGTGTGATTATATTTTAATAGCAGTGACGGCAGTATATTTCATTCATTTGGAAATAAAAGGTGCAAAAGAAGCGCTGACTCCGCACCAGCGCGGCTTTTTTTGGAGCCTTGGAAAAAAAAATCCCTTGGTAAAGGGTAACAAAATGTAAGAATTACGTTGGATATATCTACGAAACTCGACTGGCAAAATTAACACTACGTCCGAAAGATCAGATGACCTTTAAGCGCGGATGATAGCTGCCCATCTCTTCTAAGTTCAGAAACAGTGTGGCTTATAAAATTATCGAATACAGCTCTGCTGTGATATATACCATTTGAAAAAAAGAAATTTCGCGGCTTTTCCAAGCACGTTGCTGAATAGGTACACTGCATAGGCTATTTCACCTAGCTGAAATCTTAAAGTAGTTCGACTCTTACCTTAACCTTCGAATCAATAGATAAAGTCCTGATGTCTGTGACAGCCAACCACTCCAACGTTTCGACTCCCTCTGACCGCGCTTCATTTGGACAGACAAAATATGGATGAGTATAACAATACAGAACAATGTTAAACAAGTAGATGGCTCCTATATAATACGGCCTCGGCCAATAAGCAGCAAAATGTGAATAAAAACTACACGTACCAAATAACAGCGTTTCCAGCTTTTCAGATAACCAGCCGTGAAACGATGCCGCTTTTCGGCGTCCGCGACAGCAGAAAATGAATACGTACCAGCTGTATGATACGATGAAGCTTTTCGGCGACCGAGCAGCAAACTGTGAATAAACGTACTACTTAAACCAAATAACGTTTCGAAATTTCCAGATAACCAGTTGTACGATACGATGGCGCTTTTGGGGAAACGGACCAACGGTGGTTAAACGAACAACTGACCGTGGGGAAAAAGGGGCGTCGAGGGCAAAGTACAAGTTCACTGACAGCAAAACAGACAACCATTGTTTGCTGACAAATAAAACTTTAATAAATAACCGAAACTGCCTGTTTTTAAATTGCAAGCATTGTTTTCCAAAAGAAAGCTCCGGGGCAGCCAGATTAAAACGTATCAACAGTCAGTTCACAGTAATTTTATTTTAAAGTATTTTCTAGCCAGATTTGATTTAGAAAAGCGATATGTAAGCTATTAGTACACACAAAATAAATTTCCCAGCTATCATTCCGTCGATAAGCAAATTTCCCAGCTAGATTACCACCAGAGCTAAGATTCCCAGCCAGGTCGACAGAAGACTGCAGAGCGGATATTCTGCGGAGCGGATCCGATGGGTACTCCTGTAAGACGAGGCCTGCTTGGTAAAAATCAACAGTGGTAACAATGGGGTCGCTCAGGCTTACGCAACTCCTATCCTCGAGTAATAGCCGCTTTGCAAGTTTTGCTCGAACCAGTTAAAACCCCAACGCCACCCAACGTGTTTCACGCTAACTTCGCTCGCTTTCTCTTTCGCTTGCGTAAATAGAGAGGCTGTCTATTTTTATTATTTTTTTTTTTGTGCGTTTGACAGAGCGCAGTTTTAATCGGGTAATGGAGAGAAAATCGACTTTTCCTGTATGTATCTGAGGACACCAATTTGTCCCCCCCCCCCCAAAAAAAAAGAAAAAGAAAAATTTTCAGGGGCAAATGACGTCATCTCCATGCTCGCCTATGTGATTTCTTTCAAGTGTATATCGCGGACTTTCGAGTGTCGCGGCAGCTTATTGTGGACTGTTCCCGATAAGTTGCTTATTTCAAGTTCGAAGTCAGTGTTACTGGCTGTCAGAGATTTTTTCCATGTATCTTTGGGGTTCGGGGACCCCCCTGCGAGAGATTGAGAAAGGTTCGCCAAGTTTTCGTTGAGTTCTGGTGTCGTTGTGTTCACTTCTCTAGAAAAACCAGAAGAAGACCGAGACAGCAGTCAGATTAAAAGAATATTATCCGTTGAGTAAATTTCTACTGAAAACAATCGTTTATGACCATGAATTTTGAAACAAACTGAATGGAACTGGAGCTTACTTTATATACGTTTGCTTCATTTCTCCAATGTTTGACTCGCCTTGAAGGAGCTGGTTATTTCCGCATAGTACTCGTATTATTCAGAAATCCAGTCCCCTGAATCTTGTCTTTCAGCTGGTCTTTC
>JAEMPF020032786.1:0-10857 GCA_022496165.2 Catalaphyllia jardinei | reverse complement strand
CTAAAAGGAAGGATATATCGAGTGGAAAAACCTACTTTGCGGGGGAGAGAGAAACTTCAATTACATTGCCTTGGGATAGTGTTACTTTAACACACCTACCCCAACTATGTGACAGAGGAACACACTCAGTCCTATGGACAGAGGTATTTCGTATCCTCGATGTTCCTTTCCGGGATCAGTCGCGGCAAATATGGTGAAAATCAGCACAAACGTGAGAAGGAGCTCAATTCCAAAGGCCTGGGCACCATTTATCTTTACCGCAGGTTTAGTCACTCCCAGGTCCCCGTGTATCTGAGAGGGTGTCAGGCCATACAGAAGTGCTGCTCCTAGAATTCCTGGTGACAATAATACGTCTATTTCAAAGTTTAATTTCTAAATTAGTAGGATACTAAATAAAAACAATGCTTAGTGAGTAGGTTCATTCCTTAGTTCGTTTTTTTCGTTCGTTTCATTGTCTTTTTTTGTTTATTGGTTCCCTCGCTTCTTCACTCGTTCTTTCGTTCCTCGTTCGTTTCGTTCGTTATTTCGTTCGCTCCTTCGCTCGTGCGTTGCTTCGTTGGTTGGTTGACTTTTTCACTCCTTCGTTCGTTTCTTTCGTTCTTTCGTTCGCTGCTTTGGTCGTTCGTTGGTTCGTTGGTTCCCTCGTTTATTCACCCGTTCGTTCGTTCTTTTGCTTGCTCGCTCGTTCGTTCTTTCGCTCGCTCGTTCGTTCCTTTATTCGCTCGCTCTCTAGTTTGTTGACTCGTTCGTTTGTTCTTTCGCTCGCTCGAGCTCGTTTGTTCCTTCACTCGGTCGCTCTCTCGTTTGTTCACTCGCCCATTTAATGATAAACTGTCTTTTACAGATCCGTATGAGAGAGTATAAAACGTGAAGCACTCAAAAAAGTCATTCACTGAGTTCTTTAGCCGAAAAGAACAAATTTTTACCTTAACCATTCAGTGACGCAACCCTTTTAATTGAACAAACAGAACCTTTGGCAAATATGGAAGCTCCGAGTATTTTAAGTGTATTCCGGAAAAAAAGTATTACTGTTTGGCTTGAAAGAAGCCACTATGTAGATAATTTTAGCTTGCGTTATTCGGTTGAAATTGTCTCCTCGCAAGCTTCGCACATATGCAACCTTTTCCAAAAGCAATATCACATAGTTGCAAGTACGCAACCACCGATAGCAAATTGCACAGTAGATTAGCGAAAGATACCATCCTGACATGGGTTTCAGACATATTTTAACTGTTGAATTAAATAATTTGTGTGAAGATGTGCTTTTGCTCTAAATATCTAGAGCTACAATCTTTATTAAATTTTCTGTCGGTCCAAGATATTGTCAAGTAAGGAACCAATGTCAAAAAAACTGTTGTAAGGTGATGGGGCACTTGAAAAAGTGGAACGCTAGTCTAAGATGTCAGTTTCCAAGTAAACGGCAATTCTTCTGTGAAAGAAATATTTGAATAAGTTTAAGTCCCTGGGTTACAAGCCTTTCGTAATTTTGAATGAATTTTGTATAGAATTTCAAATCTGTCTCTTCTGTTGTCTTTTTACAACTTTTTAGTAAGCTAGAAGCGAATTTCTGGGCAACAAGATTTTAAGATGACGTTGAGAACAAGGGTTACCTTTATGTGCCATTTCAATTTGAACAAACTTGGATTAATAATTATATTCATTTTCCACTGTTTGCACGAAATTTTGAACTGTTCCACAATATTTGTTCTCCTGATAACAGAGCTCACAATCATTTTTCTCGATCCTGGTAAAAAAGTAATAACCTCGTCAACCAATGTTTCCACGACATTTTAAATTTTACCGAGCTATCGAACAATATTTGTTTTCATGGAACCATAGCTCAAAATATCTTTCTTTGCTCCGGAAAAAATTGACCATATACCTGCTTCCTTTAAATGTGTTTTTGTAGCGTAGTTTATTTACTTGCTTTCGGTATAGCATTTCACAGGTTAGAGATCATTTTCCGGTGTTTGTCATCATTTTTGTTTTTTTATCTGCGCACGGTTTTCATAAGAATATATCTTATATCAATTTTAGAGTAAATCCGACGCTAAGATTTTGTAAAAGAATATAATTTTGTGTGCTGATAATTTCTAAGTACAATACAATTATATATTTTTAACTAAGCCGATTAAAATTGTTCCTTTCTCAAGAGGCAAAACTAGCCATGAAACAACAAAACGATCACTAGCTGTATAATCGATGCTAATTACATTTCTCAAAGCAGTCAGTTCTGTGTGTCATACCAGGCTTCAATCTAAGAATATTCACAAGAAATTTTTCAGCCGAAAATGGGCAGTAAATAAGAAAAACAATAATCTGAGCAACTACACAATACAAGGCCACTTTTGAAGGTGCATATATTTAGTGACGCGTTTGGCTTAGAGAAATAATCTGTATATCAGTGAAGTCCCAGGTATTTATGTTTAGTAGCTCGTTTGGCTCGGCAGTGGATGAAAAACGAGGAATAATCTATGCATGCGTTAAGCCCTTGGTCAACAACATATTTTTAGTGCCTCATTTGACTCGCCAGTAGATAACAAAGGAACAAATGAGCAAAAAGAGCCGGCTCGTTTGGTGGACGATTAAAAGTGGTCCTGTATTCTATAGTTTATAAGAAAAAAGGTTCCAGCCAACTTGGGGAAAAAAAGATTGAATTTTGGAATTCATTTTATTCAATGTTCCAGGGACCGCTATAGGGGATCTTGATAGTGATCACTTTAATTTAATAAAAATCGAGTGCACTTTTTGGCCAACGCCGAGCGTTAAATAAAATGGAGGGTAAACTGAAATGGAAACAAGCAATGACAAGTAAAACGCACGGATGTGTTTGGTTACCGAACAGATAAGGTTTTTATTTTTGTGCCGGCTTATCACAGATGCTAACTTTATCAAGAACATCGCTGGTGATTGCATGGCGAGTTTAAACAAATTTGCTGTGGCGCTTCCTATTACGTTTTTACAAAACGAAATAAAATTTTAGATAGCATGATTGAAGAGGAATAAATTTCGTAGGAAAACTGAATATCGTACATAAAATACTGCGTAGATTCTTTTTCCTAAGGTTTTACACCGACTTTGTGCCTAATTTGGATTTTTTTTCGCAGCAACTGCAAAGTTCAAATACACGGTAAATTGTGATTACACCTCGGAAACTACAGTGGAAATTTCCTTGAATCACTTTCTCAGTTTTACTACGCTATAGAATTTAAATTAACCGGGGATGAAAAAAGAAACAGTGTTCGCATCTTCTAGTTGGAGGTGCAATTTTACTTTATGACTCACGGTGAAACTGCCACTACGAAAGGTTAACTTTGATGTATATATTTCTTCCTCAATTTTTTATTGCTATGAGTTCCTTTTAGTGCATACGAGATTTTATTGACTGCCTTCACCTGTTTACCGCTCGACAGTGACAAATTACAACTGCAAAGAGGTGTTCTTGTGATCTTTTCATTTGCGAATTTAAGTTGGGGTGGAATAATGAACAACTTCGGCAGTGTAACTGTCAGAGTAATTTTATTTCATTGTCGCTTTTAATTGATAACACAAAAGGCGTGCGTGGCGCTTATTTTCTGTTTTTCAGGTCCTCACAGGCTGAAGACGAAAGTTTGCACAGTCAACCGATTTTGTCTAAAGCCGCACTAATTGACTATGTCTTTAGCGAAACATGTTCTTTGCGCTTGGAATTCATTAATTTCGTCATTTAATTGCCGTCCAATTCAAAATCAAACCCATTACACGGGCCGACCATAAAATAAAAACTTATGGTTAAGTACAAGCTTTTTTCGCGCGTGTCGTGAAAAATAAACTGGACAATTTCTTGGTTGAAGGTTTCTAGGAACCGTAAACTTAACAGGGAAACCCATTTGTCGCCTAATTTTCTCATTCAGAAGTCACCATTAAATATAAGATACATGTGCCTAAATGGGCATGAATCGTTTAAATGTACTGGAAATTTCTTCAAACGCATACCGGTTCATTTGAATGCTAATTAGCCCCCTCATTTCTCGCAAGCTAAAGTGTTTAAAAATATCCATCATGGCGAAGCATATCTTTGCTATTTATACGTAATCTATCTACCTCCAAGGAGCTGCGCCAGCGTATAAAACACTCCTTCTAGGATCGAGATTTTCCGTGTTGCCATCAACGCAATGCTCACAACAGGGTTTATGAGGCCTCCGCTCAGGTGGCCAATCGTCATTGCTAATGCGGCGATGCTTAGGCCTGTGGTGATGGAGACGTGTAGTACAAAGTCAGGACTGCTGTGCCGGTTCAACTGGGATCCACAAACCAGAAAAACAAACAAAACCAATTACTTTAGGACACTGAAATGAAAACCGCTCTAATATTGCCCTTTTCCAAATTATGAAACATCGCAAGTGAACAAGTTTAAAAGGTGTATGTTTGTCTGACTTCAGGCTCCCCTGTGGGATGCTGACGCTATAACAGTTGAGAAAGTGAGCAAAACGCTGTCTCTGTCACTCACCGCTGTGACTCAAGTTGTGTCTGGATTTCTTCACTGCTTTGAGACTGAGATGAAGCCATGGTGTAAAAGACCAGCACCTTTTCTATCAGGTACAACGGGACAATCTCAGTTGAAACTTGCGTGTAGTGATGTTCCGTTTTCATGAAACATTTTCTTTGAGTGAATTGATATATTATACGCACTGTTAAGCGCGGGTGTAAACTAAATATGTATGGCTCAAAGACTTCGTCCTTGACGTCTGGTGGCGTGATATATATTTTGTAGACCTTGGCTTCTGGGTTGCTAACTTGCCATAAGCACGAAGAACTAAGGCCTGTCCACAAAATTTGAACACACAGCTTTATTTCTACGGTTTACTGAGGTTTACAGTCCACACTTACCCGTCACGAAAACTTTTCGAAAACGCCTTTCTGACAAAAGGATTTTAAAAACGCCGACTTTACATTTTAACGAGGACTGAAACGAACTTTTCGAAACGATGATGATTTCTTTGTCCAAGTTTCCTTAAATTAACTTCTAGTTTCATAACAATTTTCTTTTGATTACAGAGGTTGGTCCAGCATTCAGTAGAGTCCATTCACTGTTACTGAGATATACAGAGGTGAGAACAAATCAAGAGACCTAGTCTGGTGTCATTTATGCCAATGTAGAGTTCAAACGTAACATAACCTTTGGAAGTGATCAGCCTCAGTGGCTCATCATTCACCAACGATGCGTTAGTTTATTTTGCATTTTAAAACTTCCAAACAAGGTTGCCCTAATTCCAACTTCATCAAAAAAGAACAGCAAGAGACCTCCTTGAGGGATTCAGTGGGTCCGTTGTTGTAGCTGTTGGTTGTGGTGGTGGTGGAGGCAGCGGTAGCGGTGGTGGCTGTGGTGCATTTACCAGCTCACTGGGTTGCTCCAGCTAATTGGTTGACTTAGTTTAGTTACCAGCTGATTGGGAAAAGGTTTCTCCAGCTAAATGGTTACTCAGTTTGCTTGCGAGCTAGTGCAACACGCAAAGAAAGTCGTGTTTGGTAGCCTGGGGCTATAGGAGTTTGCAGTAGGTTGGAGGATTTGGGCAAGAGAAATTTCTTAGGCCGAAAAAGTTTGCATGAAATTCAAACTGCAGAAGTAAGAAGTGAAATCCTTTAGGGCTTGTGGAAATGACTCAGGGACTAGTACATCATAGTTACAGTTTGTTGGAAGAATAAGCCAGAAAATTCCTGGAAAATTCTGTATCTTGTGTGACTATGGTTGTAACGAGCACATTAGTATTCTATTCTCTTGGCGTGAGTGATGTTTTAATCATGTTTTACTTGCCCTGTTATAACTTTCAGCTGCTGCAAAGCTTAGGAACAATCAAGGGTTCCTACAGTGAAATGTGCCAGGAAAGTAAAGCAAAAATCTCAAAAAGACAAACAGGTGACACAGGTAACATGTATTCTGGCATCATTTTTATCGTTATTATACAGCCGAACCCTTACTAAGCGGTTACCCTCGGGGAAATAAGATGTGGCCTCTTGGTGTGCTATGAATATTTTTTTTACCATAACTAATTTCTTAGTGAACATAAAATCACGTCAAAACAATCATGGTAAACGTGTGCTTTTGAACGTTTTAGCAGTTGTTACTTTCTATTTTGGACTCTTATCCGGTATCGCCTTTTTCAAAAGGTAGCCGCGGCCCCTTAATTAATAGCTCTGTATGGTTAAGGGGTTATATCTACAGTATTTTTCAGACAATAATTTCGGGATTTTGAAAACTGGCCCGCACTAAGAATGGGGTGGTCGGTCAGTGGAGGTTCGAGTGTAGTCGCCTTGTACGTCATCGTTATATTCCACATTATTTAAGTTTCATTCTAAAGTTTAAAATAGTGATTTTCGTAACGAACTCTAAGAGGTTATCGTCTTGTAGTGTTAAGAAATTAAGTATTACATCATGATCCCATGATCCTCTAAGTTTGATGAATTTCTTTATTCTCTTCACGAATACCTGATACGGCATTCAATATTGCAGAGACATTTTTTTTTTACTTAAAGGGGGTAAGTTTCTAAAGAAACTGTGGTGCTACGTCGGTAGGGAGTAGACAAGGTAATTTGGTTTTATCAACTGGGTTGATAATGTGAATTGGCCACCATAAAGAGATTCGGAAGCTGACGTTTCGAGCGTTAGCCTTTCGTCGGAGCGGTGGTGGTGGCGGTGGTAGTAGTGGTGACGGTGGTGCATTTCCCAGCTCACTGGCAAAGGATTCACTCCGACGAAGGGCTAACGCTCGAAACGTCAGCTGCCGAATCTCTTTACGGTGGCCAGTTCACATTATCAACCCAGTTGATAAAACCAAATTAATTTTTTTACTTAGTACGCGTCGGCGGCACATCAGGCCAGTTTGGTCCAGCCATGGCGAAACCTAACGAGCCTGATGTGCCATGGAAGCGTGCAAGATGAGGTACAATGAGACATTGACCATACTTGGCCAAGCGAGCATGATATCATAGCCATACCAGACCAGGGAGTTGATACTGCAGAATATCAGTACAGTACACTCGGCTTTTTGATTTGCTATTTTGCGAATTTGGTTACGGAATGGTAATAATCGCGGGCGCATTCGGTGTTCTCTTTCCTTGCTTTCTGCCTTTTTCGGTTGATTCCCTCACTGTCCTAAACCTGAAATATGGACTCCCGAAGACTCTTCGTTATGCCCAGTTACTGAAAATGAATGACATCAGATAAAATGCAAGCTGTTGTGCTCTTGGATTTTGTCGATTAGCTTTTTGTTCCTAAGGTCTTCCGCAGGAAAATGTGACAAAGAAATCTAGGAACTAAGTAAGAGTTAGCTATATAATTACAAGGCTTTTTATCTTCGTTATAATTCTAGGGATAAACCAAGCTGAACTGCAGACACTTCAGGGGTGTTTGGGTGTGTTGGAAGTTTCATTACAACGACTCAAAGAAGGAGAGAATTGAAATGCACTGAGCGTGTATCCACAGAAAAAGGACTCGCATAAACTCTGCAAACAAAGTCGGCAGATCGACCTTCGTGGAGTATACCAGCCTTACAAGCGAATCAAAACTATAGAATCGCCCTTCATACTTAAGAATCGTTTAGGAATAGTGATAATGACATCATGGTGCAGTTTGCTTTCTTTGCACCCTGTAGAAATTGTGTTAGATATCTCTTTACACTTTTTTCCAAGTGTCTTATGTGACTACGGTTGCACAAACCCTGTAATCAGAGTCGGCACATCTTCCCGCAGTATACCAGTCCTGAAAACATTGAATCTAAACTGGCGAATTTGGCGTCTTTCTCGAGCATCGTCTCAGGAAACCGGTGATCGCAGGGATGGTCACTCATTGGTTTTGAAACCATGGGTGACCTGACAGCTGAAAGTGCTAAGACGGATCAACATTAGTTTTAAACATGTGTTGAACCTGTGTAAAAACATCACAGGATCCACTGTGCTGGCTAGCGAGAAAAACAAGAATGATTACAAACTCAGGCCTCGGCCGAGTCTCGTATTAGTAGTACGGAGTTAAACTAACCGCGACGCGACGCTGATGACAACGGCGATCAAAAGAGTCATTTACTTTGTTTATCACTGTCTGAACTATCACAAACGGACGGGAAATTTGAAATAAATATTAAAGAATTAGCTCTTGCGATCCATGTTCTCCAGACAACTTAGAATTTGGTCACTTTACGTTGCTGTTTTTGCAGAGGATGGCAACGAAATGTACCAAGAATTCTAACGCACGTGCACAGACATTGCACAGACCTTTTGTTTAGCAACGTTCCCCTACACAATTTTGCTAATGATCAGTTCCTTTTGAATTGTGGGTAGATCCCGTCCTTTGTGGGGGCAAACGGCCAGTTTAGGACATAATTTGAAATTGTAATTTTGCCCGTTTGCCCCCACAAAGGACTGGATCTACCCACAATTCACCAGGAACTGATCATTAGCAAAATGGTGTATTGCCGTTGCCGTTGCCGTTGCCGTCGTGGTAGGGAGCTTAAGCAAACCACGACGACGACGGCAACGAGAACGTCGCTAAACAAAACGTTTAATGAGCAAAACAATAGCTGTGCACGTGCGTTGTAAATCTTTGTTCATTGCCATGCTGTGCAAAACAACAACGTGAAATGGCCAAATTCTGCGTCGTCTACGGAACGTGGACGACGACGACGACTAGTTTTTCGTATTTCCATTTGGAATTGAACACCGTCGTTGCATATTTAGCTTAAGCACGTTTTCAGAGCCATTGGCGAACCCAACAGATCTAGACAATCACGAATTTTGCTTGTAAATTATAAATTCACTTTTTTCTAAAACTCAGTGTATTTATTTTTACATTGGACTGTTACAATCCCTACAGCTAGTTATTATAGTGTTAACAGTGTATATATTAGGCATATCACTCTCGCTTTTCTATGCTTCATGTACGGACAATAATAAACAGTGTTTCTTCCGCCAGAAAAACGTTTACTCTGGTGTTTTTCTATCTTGGTAAACTAGTATTTCCAGGTTTCCTTTGATTTAAAGTAATTTTGGACTTGCCAAAAAAAAAATCATCAAAAGATGTTCTACAGTGAAGGACCGTTGAATGATAGGAGCTGTACTGATCGTCTTTCTCGTATGTTGTGAGGAAGTCTCGCTTGTGCTGCTTTAAGTTACATTTGGAACTACTGCAGTTTTGCTTGAAGAAAAGACGTGCTCGTACAGCAGTGCAGCTATGATACCGCCTGGTATGGGTCCAACCCAGTAAACCTTGAAAACACGAAAAAGGAGATACGTTATACCAGAAAGCGTCTTTACACCTTCAGGGAATTCAGATTCTTTCATAGTTCGCTTCCTTAACTTCTCTTCTACCCTCTATCCTGATCTACGTTTCCTTATGTGCTCGGCAAAATTATTGGTAAAGACAGCTTGTTAAAGTGGAGGCAGAAATCTTTTGCACATAAAGCAAAATGAAAAATTACTGCTTTTGAAAAAACAAATTGTGCTCAATTCAATTTCCAGTTCTTTGACAGAACTGAAATATTCAGACACTTACTGAAATAACTAGTTCCGTGTGCTAACAAATTTGTTGAGTAAGCGAGCGAGCAAGCAAACAAGTATAACTTTCTTAGTGGTCAGCGACTCAGTTTTTTCTACGTTGCAAAAGAACATCACACTGAAATATGAAATAGAATACTCATACTATTTCATCAAGTTACCAGATACCATTTTGCGACCAAAATGAATCAGAAAATGGTTAGATGTTTTAGAAATAGGGATGAAAAAGTAAATCCCGTTAAGCCTCTAATGCCTTATAACTCTCTTGGCTTAACTCCAGTTTCTGTTGCTAGAAGTGCCGAGGAGTATTACATGTACCAACCCCCTGCATGACATGCTAGTCCATTCTCTCAGGTTGCTTCATCATTTTATCGGTGCCCATATACACACCCGGATGAGGAGAGGCACTGTGAGAGTAAGGTGTCTTGCCCAAGAACACAACACATTGACCCCGGCAAGAACTTGAAACCTGGCCGGTTGATCTGTAGTCCTGTGCCCGTGGACGTAAAACAGGTTCTCTTACTTACCCAATGATGTTTCCAAGAGTTCATGATCAGTGCGGGCCCGAACGACCTCGCGGGATTCATACTGCAACCAGTGAAAGGAATCTTGAAATAGAAACAGAGTCAATCGAAAATATTAGTCATCTTGCTAGCGATTGCCATGAACATGTTCATGAACTGAATTGAAGGCGCTTCTTGCGCTCGTTCAATTTTAACATAGGAATCTTAACATTCAGTCTAATTTCTACATACCATGATTACGAAGGTTGCATTCAATGTAACGTACTTGGTTTTTTGTCTGTTTTCTATTTTTGTCCAACTTCACGCGCTCTCAATGGCTGCCTCGAGATCACATGACTGTTTCCCGCCAACTGTGTATATCCCGAGCGGTCAACATTGCTAACTCTACGACGTCAGGGAGTGACAGTGATATGAACTGTTAACCGCGAATTTTGACCGACAACCCCTGTTGGACATCATTATCTTCATTGTACTCTATAACAATTTATACATTCGCGGCTAATACTGAGATTCTCGGAAAACGACTGAAATTAACTGTTTCCCTCAGTGCGATTCGGTTAAGTGTTTAACATAGAAACAGTGTGGGGTCTCTAGTGTTTAACATAGAAACAGTGTGGGGTCTCTCATCTTGTTCGCCTGCACTCTTCAACCTTGTGTTTAAACAAATTTGTGATCGCTAGAACCCAGGCAGGGGACTAGGGTGGCCGGATGCCTGTCTCCCAGAACGAAGGACAGCTTGTACGCCCGGGCTTGTACGTACCCAAATTTGTTCCAACGAAATGAACTGTTTCCCTCAGTACGATTCGGT
>JAEMPF020032784.1:0-10859 GCA_022496165.2 Catalaphyllia jardinei | reverse complement strand
TTAATCAACTGCTGGAAAAACCAAATATTTATGAAACAAAAACTAAAGAAATAAATAGTTGAATCAAATGTGGAGACAGACCAAAACCCGGGACATCTGTCTGGAACCAAAAATGGAGTCAAAATTGGAATGTAAATGAAAATTGAAATTGGAATCAAAATTGGAATGTAAATGAAAATTGAAATTGGAATCAAAATTGGAATGTAAATGAAAATTTAAAATGGAATCAAAATTGGAATGTAAATGAAAATTTAAAATGGAATCAACATTGGAATGTAAATTAAAATTTAAAATGGAAATTAATTTTTGATATTTATATGCCCATATGCATAGCTTGTTATTCCATCATCATGTATATATCTTTTATCATCAAAACAGCTGAGTGATACTTTATTAATTTCATAACTACCAAGCTTGTGGTTCTCGCTTCTAATTGGTTTCATTTTGTGAAACATCTGTTTATTATTAAATAATGTATCTTTATAATTTTCATGTGTGATGTTTTTCTTAATTACATTCTTTTTAATTCCTTTAGCAGTCTTTCCTCCTTGTTGATTATCTTTTATATAACTATACATTTTTGATCGTAAGCCAACAAACTCAGTGATTGGAACTCCTGCGGCTTCATCTTTCATTTTACCAATTACTTTCTTATTATCTTTATTATAAAATGGTGAATTTTCTGGGTAATCACTATTATCAAACTTATACTTATCATTCCAAAAGTCTTTATACACATCCTTAGCTTCAATCTCATATGTCAAACTATCAGTGTCAGTAAACAACAACTTAGCTTTGCTTCCATATTTCTCTTTGATGTAGTTATAATGGAAATCAAACATCAAAGTCTTACTCAAATCTAAGATGCACATCCCCAAATATGCTGGTCTGTTTAGAGTGAGGGTTTCTTCTATTTTATGTACAGCCACCAGATTCTCATTAAATATTTTCCTACTGACATATGTTGGCTTACTACTTAATTTTAATAATTTCTTTTCATCAGTAACCAATCTAACATCTACTCGGTTTCTAATATTTTCCATCGTTTTACCAAATACACTGTTATTCATTAGCTTGAAGAAATCTTTTTCAAAAGCATTCTTAGCATTTTTACGTTTTTCAGTATTGAAATCAATATACTGTTTTAACCAAGGGGATTGATTGAACTTAAGTACTCGATGTACTTTGGTAACCTTCAAACCAAGATCCATATATAATCGGAGGTTCCTATAATGTAAAACATACTTTTCTTTTTTCTTTAAGGTTGGTATAAGCTTATGAACCAGACCGGTTGATATATTATATTTCTCAGATATTTTTTTGCAGTAATCAGATAGCATATCATTTGTTACTTCCACCTTTTCTGCTGCTAGTGGATAATCATTATGTAGATTATGTAATTTTTTGGGATATTTGAGATCTACTTCTAATATCAATCCTTTCTTACTGTCTTCTTCATGCTTAGCCAAATCTAATTTATCAATTTGTTTTTGTGTCATCCATCTGAATCCACCTGTTGGGAGATACTGACTCATAGCCCAACCGTATAAATTATTTGCATCAAGATACATAATATACTTTGATGGTGCTTTCTTATTGTATTCTTTTATATATTTATTATTTGCTTTACCGTAACGATTAGCAATATAACTGATACCACCTCGTAAACCTTTTTCAATGAACTGAAACATATCAATGTCAGTCATGAGTTCTAATTTGATATTAGTCATCTTCAACATAGCATCCCATGATAAACCAGGAGATGTGAAATAATGGCATGGGTCTAATTTATAATATTCCAAACATGTTTTCCTGAAATTCTCAAATACATCTGCTAATAGTAAGATATCTGATTTTAAATATAAGTCATGATACTCACCCATATTCTTCAAATTAAATTTATTCCAAATATTTTGAGCATGTTTGTAATCATCTTCTGATATATGTTCATTATTTAAAATACTGTAGAATTCTTCTTTTGATGGCAGCTGTTCTTTGAACTTATCAAAACTATCCATATAATCATAAGGATAAACTCCCTTTCTAGTCATCAGATCTAGCTCTTTGCCATTAAATACTTCTGATGTATATTTCAATGATTCTGTCGGCATATTGCTCACTAGTTTTTCTAAACTGGAGCTCATAAATTGGAAACTATCAATAAAGGTCAGATGATTGCCAAGCATAAAAGCCAGATATTTCTCCATATTATTAGGTATACCATTGATGTTCATTTGACATTTTTCACCTTTCTTATTTTTGTAAGCATGTTTCTTAACAATGGCTCCAATCTCCTACCCACGGAGATTATGAAATATAACAGGTATTTTTACTTCTTCTGGGTTTACTCTGAGTTTCAAATTACAATCTTGATGGGCTGAGCCTCTATATTTACCAGTGATATGGCAGTGGTCTCGAACTCGAATATCTTTATCAGTATATTTTTTATTACAATTATGACATTCTTCAGCTTTTTGAAATTTCTTTTCATCATCTTTCATCATTCTTAATGGTTTGTTGAATTCTTTTTTCATAACCTTCTTGCAATATTTGACTTCTTCAAGCATTGCTTCCATGAATTTGAAAACTGCCTTTTCACCTCTATACGTTTTAGCAGGTTTGCTATATTTATCATTATAACAACAGACAACCTTGTAACCATATCCACAGTCTGTATGCTTCTGGTATGCTTCTGTGAATGATTTGTTGTTATTGGGTTGGCAACCAGATATCTTTTCTGTTATAGCCTCAAAGTCAGCCTAAATCACAAATGGCACAGGCTGTTGTTTATTATGATTATTATATTTTATGATATTGTTATCAGGATCAGGCATTTTCACTGCTTGTGTTCCATTTACTTGAATGCAATTATCTTTGTGATTGTTCAAGACTCTTTCAGAGCTGAAACACTGAAGGCAATGCATACAGAAGTGCTTCCTTTCTTTGTGTTTTGTTTGGTTAAACATGACCCTGTTGAAATCTTTAATTAAAACATAATGTTTATTATCATTTTCAGTTATTAATAATAAATTCAAATGTTTATCATATTTTTTCTTTTGAAACAAATATTGGATATGGTTGTTTGTTTTCATATCCAAATACATTAACATTAATCTCATTTTGCTTTTCAATTTTATTATATTGCTTTGTGGTTACTGGGAATTCAATTCCAGAGTAGTCTAAATTTTTAACATATTTCTTGTCTGATTTTTCAATCCTCTGTGGATCTTTATCTTGTGGGTTTAAATATCTGATGTGACACCATCTTAAGCATTCATTGTCTTCATTTTTCATATTTATTAATCCTTTTTTATTATGTTTGAGTTCTAGGGGAAGTTCAATGCATGATGAGCCTTTTATTGGTTCATATTTCACAATAAAGGGTCTTTATCATTTTTAATGTTTATTTTATAAGATTTTGTATAACCTTTTACAGCTTTATCAAATTCTTCTATATTAGTCTCTAAAATCATTTCTTTCCTTATTTTCTTAATTAACTTATCTAATTTTTCTTTATCTTTTATAACTATTTGAATTGATCTCGTATCTTTTTTTAGCTTTTTGAATTGATCTCTTAAGATTGATTGTTTTTATAACTTTTTGACGACTTGGCTTTTTTATAACATCAAGCCATCTGTATCCTAACGTCTTTGCTTCTTTCAAGTATTGAGTTGATAATTGTTTGAAAAAATTCATTCTATATATTATATATATATTATTTTTAATAATGGTGCGTTTAAATGTTTATAATCAGAAAAATTATATTTCTAATTATTACTTGATTTTAAATTTTTTTGAAGCTTTTTCATTTTTTATATGTTTGTTTGTTCTTATATGTTTCCATTTTCCAGCTAATGTGTAATTATGATGTGGACAAATTGGGCATATCCACTCTTTGTTTAACATGCATTTGGTTTTTGTTGATCCTTCTTCAATTGAATATATTCTTGGTCTTCCCATTATATATATACTATATATTATTTTATTCTAAAGCCTTAATGATAGTGTGTTTAAATACTTCATAGGAATCCAGCTATTAAAATCATCACCGTATCCCTTCCATTTAACTAAAGCTTGTTTCTTCTTATAATCTCTGCGAATGACTTTATCAAAACGAAAAACATCCTGTTTGGCTTTCAATAATTCAGATTCATAGAAACTCCCTTGAATATCTTTACTTCTGAGATCTTCTAGTTTGTATGTGATTGGATTAGTGTATTGGATCTTATCAACTGTGAACACTTCTTCTGTCCAATTTGGTGTATAACCCTTATCAAACACATTCCGTTTATACTTGAATATTCTAACCTTATCGCCTATTTTAAATTTTGGTTTCTGTTTTGATGTAAACTATACCCCCATTCATTTTCTTTGAAGCTTCAACTGGTGTCATTTTTATGCTTGAATGTTTTGTGTTGTTGTATTGTTTTACTAGTTTAGGTAACATTTCCAGATACATTGTGCTACCTTGAATTGTGAATTGTTTCCACATTTTGGATTTAATTGTCCTATTCCATCTTTCAACTACTGATGACTTCTCTTCATTCTCGGTTGAATACATTTGTATCCCATTTTTGTCTAATAGGTCTTTCACATGTTTGTTATAGAACTCTTTTCCTTTGTCAACCCATAGATATTGTGGTTTTCTTCCTTCCTTTAATATTGTTTTGAATGCTTCAGTGACAGATTCACCTTTCTTATCTTTCAATGGAACGATCCAACCATATTTGCTGAATACATCAATAACCATTAGAAGATATCGATAACCCTTATTCCATTTACTAAACTGCTGCATTTCAGCCAAATCACTTGCCCATATTTCATCGATATGATTTGTGATTACACGCCGCCCAAGTGAAATTCCGTTTTATCGGTGTATGTAACTCATCAGCTAATTTTTCTTGCCAATTTTCCTCACTCGACGGCTTTTCCCGTTTTTTGACTTCACACCCATACCTAATTTTGACTTAGCTGCTATGGCGTTCCTAGCCACAGTATGACCCCATTGTCGATCTTTCCAAGGAATTTCATCGAGAGCTTTGACCATCTTACGATCGGCTTCATTTTTGCACTTCACTTGATCACCTTTTGGTTTATTACCGCAAACTGAGTAATCAACATCGTGCTGCATACTGACTGCATCTGTTCTACCTGTTGGTTGTTGATATATCTCAAGTATCTGACCAGTGTTGGGATCATACCTCAGTTGCTCTTCAAGAGGGTTACCAGGGCCTGTATATTTATGGCCAGGCATCACAAATCCTTTCTTTGGTGCAACCTTGAGAATAGCACTATGGATGTCTAACCCTCTACCATAACCTTTCCATTTAATCCATGAGTTGTATGATCTGCTACCTCCAGCATCTTTATAAGCTTTGTATTGTCTCTTGTATTCAGCAACCAAGGCTCTACTCTCTTTTGCACTCACGTCAGGTCCTTTGAACAATCCAGGTGCAGTGACAACATTCCAAGCTTTATTCCAATCAACTAATGGAAATGGTATTGGTAATCCACTACCACTATGTGTTGGATCAAGTCTTTTAGATAAATCTGATGCGAAACTGTCCAAAGCTTTATCAAGATATTGGTTGGCCGTCTCTTTTATTTTTTGTTTAACTATATCTGATTTAACAGCCTTTGCAGCACCAGCTCGTCCAAGATTAAATAAACCTTTAACACCACTTTTAGGCAGTTGTTCTCCTAGTAAGCCCCCATCTTGTGAGGGCTCAATCAGTTTCCCTTGTTCTTGACAAATTTGGTCTTTGTTATCCCACATTCAACACAAGTGCACTTTAACATCATACGCCCATTTTTAGCTTTAGCATATCGTTCACTACCTGGAACGCATTCAGTTTGTTTCTTCTGTTTTACGCAATATCATTTCACCATTATATATATATAAATTAGATATTTTTTAGGTAATTGATTATGAATCTATGATTGACACTTGTATCAGACATATCAAATTTAGTATTATGTATTATATCAAGAATGGATCTTCCTTTCGGTCTTTCTAGAAGATAGTATAAACACCAATAACCACACAATACTGAATCACGTTCTTGTATCTCATCTGTTGAATATACTAATTGTTTTCCACTAGTAGCCATATATTTCTTAACCTCTGATGGCATATTCAATCCAAAAGAGTCGAAGTATTCACAAAATCTATCAATGTTTCTATAAGCTACCCAATGTGTTCTTTTTTTTTATTTGTGATGATAATGTATCCTTGCTGAAAACACCTCTGAAGTGTTTTATACCAAGTTTTTTGACCCAATTTTTCAGATCATAATTTAACAATGGTTTGTTTATAAAATAGCTCCTATCAATGGAATGCTGTTGAAAGGACTGTTTGGACCTAGAAGAAGACCTTTTCCTTTCTTTTTTTTTTACCAAGTCCAATCTGATTTTTATTCCAACTACCAAAGAATGGTGGTGGTTGATATGGCATTCTCATCTTATTTTTTTTACCTCGGCCTTCTGTTTTTGGTGGAATGTATACAGGAATCGATCTTTTTGGTCTTGATTTTTCAACATGCAAACCTCTACCAGTCAAAGCTTTCAACACCATAGGAATCCCAATACTGGCAAGCAAAGTACCAAGGAAACCACCTGATTGTTTCTTTGTTGGTCTTATACGAACACCAGAACCTGATTGAAGGGCAGATAGAATGTCCTGCTTTTGTTTTGCAGTTAGAAGATGTTTGTTTGCAATGAACTTGTCAATCTTATTTTGTGGAATGAGAAATCCCCCCGTTTGTCCTTTACCAGATATCTTTTTAACAATTTCTTGTGCGCTTGCACTGGTTGCTCCCGCCAAAGCTGCCAATCCCATGGTTTTCGCAATTGTTGGTCCAAATGCACGTGCTAGAGCTAGAGCTGAAGTTAGTAAACTACCACCGACTTGTTTTCTGATATTTGTTTTGGAAAGTTTGATGTCCATACCTTTATTCTCTTTCCTATTCTTCTCCAATCTCTTCTTTACCATTGCTGGGACGTATAAAGTGTCATTCCCGCTAAGAGAGTCATTTGTTAACCTTATGACGACTGTTTCTCTTTTTTCGTAAGCGTCACCAATATTCTTTTTCTGATTTTCTGATAGTTTGACATTTATTTCGAAAAGCTGAGTCATTTTTTGTATATAATATGTTATATAATTTTCTGATTATAAAACATGTGTAAAATATAATTTACATTGACCTTAAGATTAATTTTCCACTGGTCTTTTTAATTTCAACATCCTGTTCATAAAGCACAAGTGAGTTGATTGTGTATCCTGCGTTAGTGGCACCACTCAATTTGTAATGAAAAGTTAATTTTGTTGTACCATCTCTGATATCTGTTGATTGTTTTGTTAAATCAAAGTAAACAAATGAAAAATTGAATTGAAGTTTGTCCTGGTGAGTAGAGTATCATGAGCATATTCATTATTAGCATGAACATATTTCATTACATCTCGGAAAACTCGTGATGGTTCGTCAACAGGTGTACAAGAAACTTCCGGATAATCTGTTCCATTTCCCACTACAATATGACATTCAGTTAATCGCTAATTAGCAGGTGAAAAGGTGTTATATAAGTATTAAAAATGACTGATGATTTAGATATGGACAGAAATTATATTCTCTCTGTGGAAAATCTAAATGATTATAAGTTTGATGATCCAGTTGAATACAGAGTCAAAGATATCCAAAGCGTTGTAAATAAAGGATATCTGAATATAAATTTTCTCAAAATAAAAGATAAAGATGGCAGGGAATATTTTGATCTCAAACAAAACATACCTTACTATCCTGGAATTTTTGATGATCCTAATGACATAGTAAAGCTTATGTAGACGCTGAAATTAGTAAATTACCAGAGCCTGCCACCAATGTCTTGAAATTAGATGGAAGTACAGCAATGACAGGTGCTCTGAATATGGGTAATAATGATATTAATAATCTAAAAACTGTTGTTGAACACGATGGAGAAAATCCAAATTATGATCAAATTAAGCATAAAGCAGTTAATTTTGAATTGCTAAAAAGTACACGAGACTATCTATTCCGTTACATTTCTGAGATAGATTACTTATTAAAAGATGGAAGTGAGGTTATGGAGGGTGATTTAAATATGGCAAATCATAGTAACATTAATATAAAAGAAGCAGAAGATCACCAAGCCACACATGCTGCTAATGTAAAATTTGTCGCTAATGCAATTGTTGATAATAATAGAATTATAGATGGTATAATTGATAAGGAAATAAAAGAATCAGAAGAGAATTCAATTGAGTCAATTGAAAAAGAAAACGTCTTCAAAAGAGTGATGGATAATGATGAGTTCAAAGAAGATGATGACGACATTCATAAAATTGGAGTTCAGAATAAAGATTTTCATTTGGTAAATAAAAAAAGCTTATGAATTCAGGATTGATTATGATTCCAGCATTGGTTATTATAGCACCAGACTATCAATTGATTTGGTATATCTACCAAAAGGTTCTTATACAATGGTTTATGAAATGTATGTTGAAGATGGTATTACAATTGATGAGATAAATGCATCAAGTGGCTCTATCAGTGATCAAAATAAATTCAAAAATAAATGGAACAAGTACAAGAAGCATAATACAATTATCAAAAAACATCATCTTTCCCAGTTTTGATGATTTAGATATTGACATAAGATTGAAAAGTAAAACTGATCCCCAAACTACTATTTATGTTGTTGTTTACGGTGTTAAAGGTCAAGTCAATAATGTATCAGTAAATCTTTGGGATCGTCTTTATTATTTTGACAATGATTCCATCAAATATGAAGCATCAATCGATATGAAGAATAATAAAATAACAGGAGTCGCTGATGGTACTGAAGACAGTGATGTTATTACAAAATCACAATTTGATAGATTCATTATAGAAAAAACATATTATTACACACATAATTTGAATCACAACAACACAAAAAATGTTAAATTCAATCTTTTCAATAAATATCCATAGTATCAACAATAAATGAAGCAATAGAAATAAAACTTAGTGGTTATTATCACATTATATACACTGATTATTATAAAGGAAATGGTGACACAGAATCCATAAACAAACCACGCCAGTATTTATTTCATCTTTGACTCTCAATCAAATTGGACGTCATTCATTATAAACATTGTCCTGAAATTCGAAATTGGTGATTATATTCAATTTTCTTTTAGATCAAATTCAACTCGTCTTCGTGGAGTAGGACACAGCACATTTTACATCCAATATTTACATCCATGAATATAAATATATAAACTAATATATATGAAAGAGTCACGAAGAAGTATTCATAATAAAGGACTATTGAAAACAATATTCAACTCGAGTCACATTTCAGATGAATTAACAGAAGAACAGGTAAATGAATTGAAATCTTACTACCAAACATATCATAAAAAGTGCTGGGCTTACAAACAAGCATTGAAACGTTTCAAAGAATGGAAATTATTAGGCAACTCATTGTCCATCATATTTGCATCCGGAGGTTTAGCAAGCAGCATGGCAACTGGCGGCATCAGTTTGATTGCAATCAGTACAGCAGCACTTTTGATTCAGGGTTGGATGTCACATAAAAACCTTGATCTCAAGATCCAAAATTGTATTTATGCTTACCAAAGCTATCAACATCTTCTGAATGAGATAAGAGATATGATGAGAAGTGGAAATTACAATTCATGTCAAATTCATAATACAATGAAAAACATTGATGATTATGTGACAGACAACAGTCCCATTATTGATAAGTATCTCAGTAAATACGATGAAAAATTCATTTGTTAATTATCAACTGAATTCTATCACCTTTCAATGATATAACCTTTTTTCCAAAATTCTTTATAACATCTGATCGTCATCTTCGACTTCGTTACTTGGATATCTTTGTAAGAAAGCCCGAGCATCTTGAATAATTGCTGTATAATAAATTTAATACTAATCATCCGTTTGCGCTCATCATTGACCTTATGAAGAATACCATTAATCTTAATAAATATTTTATGGATCTTCTCTCTTTGTTGAAAAGTTAATTGAATATTAGTCTTAAAACATATACTATTTATCACATTCTCAATATGGTATTTTCGATGATATATTGATTTTTGTCATATCAAATACATCTTGTCATAGAAGTTGAAGTTATCTGTTATAAAATATAACCGTTAACTAAACCACAATTCAAACAGGTATTCATACCATTTACAGTTTCCAAATCCTGTTCACTACAACATTGTTTAACTGCTTTACTAAATGTTGCTAATTGTTCACCACAGAATGGACACATCATTTCACCATAATTAATAAATTCATCATGAATAACAGTGTTGCAAGTCATCTTATATAAAAATATAAGATAATTTTTTTATATAATAATATATTATAATGACGGAAAAATGTTTTATTTGTCATAAAAAAGATAAATTATATGAATGTGAATGTAAAAATAAATTTTGTAAGTATCATCATAATATATTACTCCATAAATGCACATTTCAATATCCAATAGAATATCGTATGAATAAAATAAAAAATAATAATAGATGTTATGTTTGCACAAAACCAAAACGAGAATTTTTATTTAGATGTTATTGTGATGGAATGTTTTGTAAAAAGCATAGATATATTGAAAAACATCATTGTACTTTTGATTATAACTCTATACAAATTGAGAAACTAAAACAAATGCTTCCACTTATTGTTAAAGATAAAGTTCCTAATAAGATATAATAATCCAGACAGGTGTCCCGGGTTTTGGTCTGTCTCCACATTTGATTCAAATATTTATTTATTTAGTTTTTGTTTCATAAATATTTGGTTTTTCCAGCAGTTGATTAA
>JAEMPF020032783.1:0-10859 GCA_022496165.2 Catalaphyllia jardinei | reverse complement strand
CTCAACTGGAACATCAGTAACATTTAATTGTATGAAATGTAAACTTTTTGGTTTCGGATATCCTTTACGTTTGCTAAGGAGCTGGGTTAGTTTTATAACATTAACAAGCTCGGAACGTTCAACAAGACCTTTGAAATTCAAGATAACTTAGAAAAAAATGTTATTCCTAAAATTTGGCCTAAATAGGCCAAGTTAAAAAAAAAAGTAAAAAAAGAAAGGTTTTTGTCAATACTGTGCACGTGTAAAACCCTGATTGTTATGCCTCCCTACTCAACTGCCTTTTCCGATCGGAGGAGGTGTGTCACGTGTCAATAATCAAGTACCAATAACTCATGAAGCTAGCCACACACTAGCCGCAGGGACCACATTGTTGGTCCCTGCGACTAGTCCCACGCAAGGTCACAAATCGGTCAATTCTCTAGTGTGTAAACACTAAGGGATAAGTCCCTGCAACAAGTACCCTAGTGTGTGCCTAGTTTGAAATTGAAATTGGATGCGGATGTAACCAGGCAGTGCTACTTGAAACGGCTTCATGTGTGCCATCGGGTGCCAAGTTAGAAAAAAAGTCAAAAAATCAAGGTTTTTTTTCAATGCTTTGCACGTGTAAAACCCTGATGCCTCCCTAGTCAACTGTCTTTTCCGATCGGAGGTGTGTCACGTGTCGACAATTAAGTATCAATAACTCCCTAAGCTAGGCACACACTAGGGGACTAGTCGCAGGGACCACATTGTTGATTTCTCTGACTCCTATGAGGAATAGTAGCCTGAATTGATTTGCTTTTGATTTTTCTGGATCATGTTAGAACAGGACTACTACCAAGTTTTAGAAAAAAGGAAAAAATCCAGAACCAGTAGCGTTGTCCTCGCTGCTTAAGGTCCCAGTTTGCATTACTTAACTTAACTGGACTTCAGAAATGTTTAATTGCACGAAATTGACACTTGTTATGGCTTGTCCTCGTATCATTTTTTTGTTTTGGTCCAATCCTTATATTACTGTGAAAGTTATGTCATTGTGATAAGCTACGAGCGGGCCAATTTATCGTTAACAGCTCCCGCACGGTCACAATTTTCCTAATCACATACTGAACGCTCGTAGAATACACTTACTGGTGTTTTTAGGCTCATAAAAGTTTAGCACATTGAAACTTTAAACCTTTTCATGCCTATTACCTGAATGTTGATTGCAATGGGGGGGGCACTTCCACGTTTAAAGGACTCTAATGCCAGTTCAAGCCCTATTAAACTGCCAAAATTGATAATGATCGCTTAAAAGGGTTTACAGCTGAATAAACTAGGAACAACATCGTCGGGACTTTGATTACTGGCCGCCAAATGGGGCATTTTCCATTTTTTATATGGCTGCTTAATACGGGCTTGACTGGGACTTGTTGTTTTAGTTAATTGTTACTTCTTAGGCATGGGAAAAATAATGAATTAAGATCTTCGTGCTTCTAACGGGTTATGTTCATTTTTGTTATTTTTTTTTATGAGAGTTTCTGCTGTGAAGATGGTATAAGTTTAAAGTACAGGAATATCGGTTGGAAACTGCAAGGGGAAAACGGCAAGGAAATTGCGCATAATTACTCGATAGTTGCCCCCTCTCCACTGCCGCCACATTCTCTCATCCAGGTAGGATTGGAGATCTACTCTGCGCAGCCCTTTTCTCCTTTTTTGCCCCAGTTTCAGCTTACTCCACGCGGACTCCATCTCCTGTGTGTGCACGCCTGTTCATGGATCCACAAAATTGTGCGCGTGCACAACAACTTGGTGCCTGTTGATATTGGGCAAACGTTGAAGTCTTCTGTATGCGCCCCAATCATCACTGTGCACCTCTGTACCTAGCAGAACACATCTTTGAATGATGGGCAGAAGAGTTGCCGCATTCCTTCTATCCACCACTTGGAAATAGCCTCTTGCAGGACTATTCTCGCAAGACACTATGCCAAACACCCACGAGTCATGAGCAGCCCTCCTTCCCCTGTTGTACTGCAAAGATGTTAGAAATGTTACTTGAGTATTGTTTTTCTTGTAATGGCGATATTGCAAAAGATGGCAAAGTCACTCGGCCAGGTGACATCATCATATCTGTTGTCTTTTTTAAATATTCTGGTAAAATGTGTATCATAGCTAACTGATATGATTTTTTTTGTTGGATTTAATATCCGCGATTGGCTGAGTGTATCGACCAAAAATTAATTTTAATTGAAACGCAAAATATTCAACTAGCTTGAAATGGAGGCTCGTGCGGGGGAATATCATTGATAATCGCTTAGATTTCCCGCATTAGCCTCAGTTGCAAGCTAGTTCCAGTCCAATACCGAGAATACGAAAATGGCCTATTATTCAGTCGCAGTAAGTGGTGCTGTCCAGGAAATAAGGACTGCTAGTTGCCCTGTGGAAATTTTACCTTTTTCAAGAATTTTTTCCAGTGATGCGAACAACTATCAGGACGATTGTTACGAGACGTAAATACTTAATTGTACCTATTGTTGACCGGTAAATTTTCTTCCACGTAGACAATGGACTCTATTGCGCGCTGACACATGCTCTATTATTTAACCGCGGACAGTATCTGTAGAAGCGATCATTTTTTTTCCACCTACTAATACTATTCTTCCGGGTATCTTGTTCGGACGGGCACTATTTAACGATTAGATTATGAGCTCGAGACTTCGCCCGAGTCAACTATCGCGCGATAGAAATCGATAGCAAATAATCTAATTGTTATGGTATAGATCTACTAGTCGTTCATAACTTTATCTAAATTCTCTTGAAAGACAGTTCGAAAATGCCAATAAATGTCCGTAATTTTGTTAAAAAGCGCACAAGACTGCGCTATTCACTATTTATCTCCGAATAGATAGTGAGTAACGTAGCCAATCAGGAATCTGATTGGCTGAGCTACTCGTATAGTATCAGCCATTATAGCTCACCACTAAATTATCTCCGATTCGTATGGATTTAAAAATGATCAGTTGACGCGATAGTGTTCATTCAGCCCACAGTGTCCGTCTGCTGAAAATACCCGTAGTCGTCTGTGAAAATATTTCTGTAAACAAGCCGGCTTATAGAAAATAAATAACTGAAACTCTAATAAGAGGGTTTGTTTGTTTGTTTTCTTTCTCAAATTTTACGTTCAGCTTTCACGGCTTATACCAAAAAAAGTTAAAAAATTGAATATGAAATTTGAACTAGCGCGCGAAAGGAAATTTAGTGGTGAAGAATAAAGACAATAGAGTGTTTATGTCTCGGAACCAACGCGGACGGGCACATTCGACTTAAACAGCTTTAATCTAAAAAAGTTCAAAAGTCATTTGGAATTTTTACCTTCGCTTTGTGGTTAAATTTACTTTCGTCGCATTTAACTACAGCACCCGGACCACCAAATGGTATTATTGGACGAGTTTGCAGATCCAGAGAGCACACATCTTGTAGACGCCTGCATATTCTTGAGACCAAACTTGCTCTCAAACTCAGCGTTCGCACAATTCTTCTTTGCGAGTCATCCTGAAGGAAGTAATAGATGACCTTGAGAATTGTGACAAGTGGTACCTTCGGAAATGCAGCGAAGAAACTACTTGATCGTAAACTCCGTCGTTTTCTGCATCCACTGCATCGCCTGAAGAATAAAAATGTAAAGTGTTATGGAAGCAGAAGTTTAACACTTCAAAATATCACAAGCACAGCATCAGTACAGTTTTGAATTTGTTGATAGTTTGTGAACCAGGGCATCTCATCTGTGCGTAAGGTTTTTTTGCTGTTCCTCTTTGAAATAGCACCGCGCAGAACAGACCACTGATGAACAATAAAATGCTTCTGTTCAGTGCCATATGCTGAACTTTTTTTTCGTCTGAGGAAAAAAAGGCGTGCTGTCATTAATGAATTATTACCCTCATACAAAAAGAAAGCGTTGTTATTGTTTATAACAGATATGCGAATACCTTCATTTTCCGTCAGTGAGATTTCATATTTTAAATTTTCCAATTCAGCACAGCCATACTTTCTCGTTACAAGTTTCAAGCAGAAAGCCCCAATGATACCATTTTTTTGCGTGGAAGCTGTTCAGATACTGAATCTTATTGACAAACAGTCGTCGCGTAAATGTAACCCCAGTACCGAAAGTAGGATTTGACTTGGCAACGATACATGATTACTGTGCTTTTGATGCAACTACATATATAAAACCTGCACTTTATTTAAGCATCACTATCTAGCCTTAGTTGAAAATCAGTGATGGACAAAATGTTCCTTTGATAAAACATAATTACGTGGTTGTCCATTTCTTCTGCAGCTTGCGTCGGCTTGCTTGTTCAGATCCCGAAATCTTGCACCAACACAGCACTCTCGTGTCATGTTCGCATTATTTTAATATTACATGCGAAGCACCGCGCAATATAGCGTGGATGATCTATGGTGTGCCCAGGCCTTTACATTTCGTTTTCACTTAACTAGAAATGAGACCCAACTCATTCACCAAAAAAACAAAACACGACTCTTGACTTACCACAGAAATCCATCTACATGATTACCGGTCCTCTCTGTCAATTCCATTTCACGATTACACTGCGCACATTGTAGAGGATCAGGTATTAAATAGCATCTTTGAAGCCATTGTATCACATTCAGTGGAGGTTCCCTTTCGAATTCGTTGAGTTCACTACAGTTCATGTTGTTGTGCTATTGAGCTCAGTGCGATTTCTCTCCACTATAGGTTTTTCAGTTTTTATCCATGCTAACGCACGCCCGCTTGATACTGGTCCCGGGGGACTAATCTATTTAAATGACTTCACACTTTATTATTTTAATTTAGTTTTTAATTTTTAAAAATGCGCTTGTTTTGCTGTTTTCACTCTCACCTAAGACTGCCATCACCTCTTAAACCCTACAGTGAAATTAAACAACACATCAGCAACAACGCAAGAGGGTCGCGCTTGTACACTAAAAAAAACAGACTCATATTATCAAAAATAAAAGAAAAGAATATGATCGAAGCAAAATGTCTTACCACTTTGTATTCCTTGCCTTCTGTGGCTTGTACGGGAATAATTTGCATGATGAATAACCGGCTGAATCCTAAACGTTTTAAATAAATTGCGTTCATGTGAGTAGTCAGTTATAGATTATGGTTACAGAGTAGAGTTTCGTTCATTTCGTGTTTTACGTCATGCTTGAGTTACACCAAGTTTTCTTGACAAATCTAGAAGCCTAAGCCGTGTATTACTTAATCGATAGACCACTCTTTCTACGGGTTTACTGGCGGGATGTTGGGTAAACACGAGAAAAGCTTGTAAATCACTCGCCTAACTGCTCGTGATTTACAAGCTTTTCGTAAATAATAACTATGAATTTTGTTTCTCTCTGTATTTTGCTAAAGGAAGACTATTGATTTAAAGCTAGGCTCATAGAGATCAAATTCATTTGTCGTGCAATGCACGCATGTATCTGATAGAAAGAAATCTTTTCTCTGCTTTTTTGTCAATTTAAATTAATTAGTCAAGCCCAGCTGACTTCGTCCTCCACAAAAGAAAGAGTTAAGCATAAGTGTTTAAAACTTCCTTTATCTTTTTACACTCTTTTTACACCCTTTCCTCCAAGCTTATTGCATGCAATAAATAATGATCATGGGTTTTAGACTTGAATTATAAATGTCCAAACTAGAAAAGAGATTATCAAGGTAAGAGAGTAAGTCCCCCATATAGGCCTCTAATTAAGGTCATTCCACAGAAATAGAACCTACACTGAGATTTTTGTCAAACTTTGCCTATTGATTGTTTGTACCATATGAACTTAAATTTGGAAGTAAACGTGGGGGTCCCCACGTTCGTTTAGGAGCGACAGCACCTTGTTTATTCCATATAAATCCTTATAAACAGCACCATGATTGGTTGCTAAATTCACGTTTCCGACGATTGGTTCTTCCTCAACACTGGTAATTGGCCCGTATTTATTTTACATAGAGAAATTTACTACTCAATTCAATACAACAGAAAAAAATTATAGGTCACGACGCTCGCTTTCGCGAAAATTACGATTTACCTCTGTGGCGAGGTCCAGCCGGAAAGAAAAAGTCGCCATTTTTTAGTGCGTACGCGCTAAACACGCGTAAAATTTTGCGCTGTAGGGATGCGCAATGCAATACTGGGGAATAACCTTAAGGTAATCCTTCTTAAGTTATTTTTAGACATTGTACCCAGTTCCTCCGAGGAGGCTACTCGCGCAATGCGTGGACTGCAGGGCGAAGCGAGAAGAAATGGCGAAAACGTCATTTTATATGTTTCGATTTCGTTCCAGAACAGAGATGTTTTCTAACTATCGGCCGTCTTTTTGGCCGGCCAGGCTTTCGTTTGTTTTGTTCTCCTTGGGCTGTGTTCTTTAGGTGGTTTTAGGAAGTTTAATGAAGCAAACTTTTAACGTCAACCTCAACGAGTACTATGGCTGTGTAAGCCTGCGTTATAATTCTTTGTTCATTTCTTTGCCATCACGGTCTACAAAAGGTCACAAAACAACAACGTGAAATAGCCATATTCTGCATATTCCAAAAACGTGAACTATGCAACGGCCAGTGTTTATAATCTCTTTTTCGAATTTTGGGGTTGTCTTATATATTCTGTTAGAGATTTCTGACAGTGTAGGCAAAGTCTCGCTAAATTCGCAGTTTAAATATTACAAGTGCTTTTAGTCGATGTTCTCTTTGGCGTTGTTGCCGTTGCTGCTTAAACTGGTTTTGCTACTTGGGGAGAAAGTCTTCCGGCTTAAAATAAACGATGTCTTGAAACCTCGTCTTGTGTGTTTGGCTACAGCTCATATGGTTTATTTTAACGCTCGTGCTCGTTCTGAAAAGTTAAAAAATCGCCGGGAATTTAGGGTATGGGGGTGAGCTGCATGCAATTTCATTCGGCCGTAAGAGTCTTGGCCGTCGAAAACACTCTTCTGTAGCGTCTCTTTTTCCTTCGGTTTAATTTAAAGTCGTTCTTATCCAGGAAATCCACCGTTGTTTACATATACCTTCCCGTAAATTCCCAACAACTTATTCAGACATGCGCAGTAACAGCAAGGCCCATATATCGGGCCTTGCGGCCAATACGCATGCTCAAAATCGACTTTACCAGATCTCCCTTCCGCCTGGCTGTGGGAGATCTGGGTTCGAGATTAGATGATCTCTTGTTTGAGATAATCTTAAATTTCCTCCGATATGAAATCTTTCGAAATTTTCACTGCACATCGAATCCTGCGAGGTACGTATTTTAAACATAAAAAAGTGGGTTTGTAAAGGCAGCTTTTCCGATTTTTGCAAATTATGTGCTTTACCGCTGCAAAAAACTGGTCTTATATATTTCTTGAAAAACTAGCTACGACTAAAATGAAAATTTCCTTCGAGTGCGCGCAGAATACTTGCGCTTTCGTCCCCAGCGTGCGCGCCATTGCAAAACTATAGGGAGCCAAGAAAACAACAAGCTTGATATGCCGACCATCTTCTCGCCCTGTTTTCCTTTCAAATTGCACAGTCTCAGTCCTCCTCTATGGCATGCTATAGCGCATGCCTGAAATGGATGTTCGCAGAGCTCTCGTTTTCCGCCCGCTGGTCAAAGGAAACGAAGCTCTGGGAACAGGATTGAGATTGTTACTCCAATTGCAACATGCAAATTATGTCAAGGAAAACAACTACTCTAAGAACGCGTTACGTCCATTTCGTTTTTTAATGGTGTGATTTGTCTCCAAATTTTATGTGATATTGTTCTATATGCTCGACACTTTCTACTTGTCAAGTCTTTTCCAAGTGTTACTTTAATACATACATATATACATATTTATTGCGCTCCCTGAAAAGGGCTTTTCAGCAGCAATATTTAAATAATAACAAGACTAACTTAAAAATAAATTATATGAAAATCTTACATGAATTAGAAATAATTTTAAAATCTGATTAGACAAAATGAAGTATTAAATATTAAATGCAACCTTCACAATGAATTATTTGAAAGCAGTTCATATACATTCTTTTTAAAAGTCCTCAGTGAAAGGGTTAACTTTAGATCCAGGGGAGCGAGTTCCAAACTTTTACTCCTCGAAAGGCAAATGACCTCTGGCCAGTAGAAAGCCGACAGTGTGGCAAGTTGAGGTCATTGTTATCAACCGATCTAAGTGTTCTATTATGAACTTGGGACCTATATACAAATTTGTCTTTCAAATACATGGGCACCTGATGGTGTAAGCATTTATGCACCATGACGGCTGTGTTTAATCGCAGTTTATCCTCAATACTTAGCCACCCAAGTGATTTAAGGCCTTGAGAGATACGATCGAATTTTTTCAAGCCGAGTATGATCTTTCCCGCAAAGTTTTGGACCAGTTGTAGCTTCTTTATATTAGACTTGGATTTGTTTCCCCAAACAGTCGAACAATAAAAGAGTTTACTAAATACGGAAGCATTAATCATTAAGAGTAAAGTTTTCCGATCCAGTAAGTGCTTTATCCTATTTATTTGAACAAGTGTGTGAACACAGCTCGAGACTAGCTTTGATATATGTTCATTGTAGTTGAGAGTCTGGTCGATATAGACACCCAGGTCTCTGGCAACAGAAACAGGTTCAATCTCCTTTCCAAAGATAGATAAACGTGGCAAATTACGCAAGAGTTGTGGAATGCCAATAACTAAAAGTTTAGTCTTGTCAGGGTTAATCAACAGTGAATTCTCGCAGCACCAATGGGATATTTCCAAGAGATCTTGATTTAATGCATTGCTCGCGTCAGTAATATCACGAGGTGGAAGAGATAGGAAAACGTTTGTGTCGTCTACGTAACCTGGAGATTTGCAGTGCTTAGGAACCGACAATTAATCGTTGACATACCCTGTGAATAGTACAGGACCTAAGATGGAGACTTGGGGAACCCCGAAATTTAATGGTAATGAGAAACAGCGTCCTCCATCCTCACGAGTTGACTGCGCTTTGTCAAGTAACTCTCAACTTGAACCAGGTCCAAGCAGTAGTGGAGATGCCGATTTTGGGGAGTTTAATAAACTGTGTTTCGAGCTACCTCAAAATGTAACAGAAATAATGCGCGTGGTTAGAATAAATGGGGTAAGATTAGCCCAGCATATCTCTTAAGCGAGAATGACCTATCATTTTGATTGTTTTTTTCGAAACAGTGCCTAGTGGAGAATTTGCAGGGAAAGTTTCAAAAAAATTCATCGGTAATTTTAACTTCTGAGGAATCACCTTAAATGCTCTCGCGTTTCCTTGGGTGAAATTTCGTAACACTTGGCAGACTGGTAGAAAATGTTTACTTTAGTCGGAGGTCGTTTTCCAGGGAAATCTGTATGACCAGTTTTTCTATTCGCAGCGGTAAAAGACTTCAATTTGAAAAATCGAAAAACCTGCCTTAACAAATCTCATTTTTTTCGTGTTTAACTTGAAATTCATATCCCGCAGGATTTGATATGCTGTGATTTTTTTTTAATTTCACAGAAGAAAAATCGAGATTATCACAAATAAAACCATAAAAAGGTAAGAAAAATGGTTTGGACATTTAATATGCAACACTAAAATCCATAATTTTAACAGAGATAATAGAAAAAAGCTATTCAATCATTGCTTAATACATGAAATACGCTTGGAGGAAAGGGTGTAGAAACGATTGCAAAAAACGGCCTTCACTTGCGCGCTCCTATGGAGCCACTTTATGACGTCACCATGGGTACAAAAAGCAAAACTGTGCGAAACACAAATAAGGACCAGGGTCTTTGATAAACATCCACTTCAAACAGAGCAGCACTTTCAAAGATAGAATCCACTTTTGTTTTTATGTACTTTCATGTTTTTGCAGTTCTACCGTGGAAGGAAATGTTTGGGTATTTCGCATCGTATCCACGCTGTTCACTCCAGCAGGAGGATATTTCGAAATCGTGCGAAGACGAAACGCGGCAACCCCTATGCCCATCATACCAAGGAGGGTCCGATCTTTTTTATTTGTTTTATTTTCCTTTTCTCGCAGAAATTAGCTATCCTTAGCTACTCTTGTAATTCCGAGGTGAAATAAAGGTGATGTATGTATCGAGTCGTGGTACACGCCCAGGCGTCATTTCGTAGACCCAGGAACAGGTGTCCATACTCAGGAGGTTGGATCCTGTTGGAGCCAAACTGCAAACTAAACTTGATTACGAGCGTAGGAAAGGACTTAAAAGAGAGGTATTGTAATCACACCTCGACAAGAGCATGTGGCGTCAGTGAAGAGGAGGAAATCATCGCTGCAACATTACAAATTTTTTAAATAAGTACTAGTGAGCAGCACACGTACGGCAACAGATCTTGTCAACATGCTTTATTTTCTCCGACCGGTTTCGTCTGAGCACACAGACTTCGCCAGGGAGTTTGAGCAAGATGGATAAAGGGAACTTTCTTTTGTACATAATCTATAGAGTACAAAACACGTTCCAACTAGGGTGTGAACAGCGAAAAACACCTTCAGAAAATTACGTGCAGGAAATGACTAAAATCCTGCGTAATGGGTACTGTTTAATTTTGGGGCTCACGAATTTAACGTTAAGTCCGTAAGCCCCAAAAACAGTTATTTACACAGATGTGCTAACGTATTGGTAGATTTATAACTAAGGATAGAGTTAAGGTAAGGTAAATGCTTGAGAATAACTTGTTCGATTCCAACATGACTGCAGTTAGTGGATTTGGATACCACTCTCCTTTGTCCCGATAACCGATTAGGCTTGGAGAAACATTTCTTTCTGTTGCTATAGTTAATCTCCCTAAAGACGGGTAGCAAACACTTAGCAGGATAACCCCGAAGACGCAAGCGTCACTAGAAAAGCAGCCTCGTCTCATCAAATGAATGAAAAGTGGAGCTAT